>JAKCPI010024098.1:0-46900 GCA_023213315.1 Euborellia annulipes | reverse complement strand
TGCTAAGAATTTTTTAACACTTATCCTGAAGATGGGTGACGTTGAGTCCCCGAAAACGTCCATGTAAGGGAGATTAAATTAATTCAGACCAAAAGAAGTCTTTTATTTCATCTTCCAACTCTATTATGGCCTTCCTCCGCGTTGTCTTTGAATCCCAACCTGTTTATTTTCTAAATAAATTAATTTTATCAATCAATCATCATATATTTGTTTGAAATCTCGTTAGAGTTGTCTGTGTGTGGGCAGGAAACTTTTTAATTTGCTTATATCTCTTGGAACCACTCATCGGAAATTCCTTATTTCTTGTTCCCAAGGGATTAGAATTTAAACTTTTTTTTCTTTTTCATATTTTTATTAAAATTTTGTAATCAAATAATTAACTTCAACAATATAAATATTTTTGGCTCATTACCCCTTCTTTAATATTATTTTTAGAAAATCTATTCTTTGACCTTTGGAGTTTTCAAAATAACATTTAAATAATGTAATTTACGGTTTTTTGAAGACGAACGAGTGGGCAGGGGTGGGGTGGGGTGGGGGTGAAGACCTCATATTAAATGCATTCTTTTTCTATTTATAGCAACACTTGTTTGCTCTCAACATTTATTGAAAATAATTCACTTTTGACAAGTTGTCTATAGTTTCCCAATAGAGAAAAAAATCTACCGATTTTTCATATGGAAATACGTATTCAAAATTCTTTGTTGAAAATAAAGATTATGAGCCAATGGGGGGACAAGACAAAAAAATTCAAAATTCACCCATAAAGATTTTTTTTCTCCCCTGTAGATTAGACATTGAGGTCAAGAAACGGTCGTCCTCGGAGATAGCATTGATCGTTAATGTCTGTCTATAAGACCTAGAACTAACTCTTCTTTCTCTTTCAATTGTACAATATTTGAAGCAGCTGGTAATATCGATATGAAGAAGATTGTAAAACAGATACAGACAACTATGGTTATTTCTTTTATTGATTATTCAAGCTGATGTTTCGGTCACATTTGGGACCATCTTCGACTATTTTCACAAATAGTATATAATTTAGTCTGAGTTAATGCACAAATTGGTTAGGCTATTATGAATAGAGAGTGATGAAGAAATGGTCGTCTTGAATTATTTTAAATAATTAGAAATAACGAAAGCTTCTTGTCTTTTTTTAAGACACTTTCCGATGAGCTAGAGGTCTGTAACTTTGTATTCTGGGTAATTTTAAATAACAACACTATATATCAGTCGCTTACTGCAGAAAGGCTAAAAAATATGCACTTTCAGTTTTTTGATGAAAATTGTTTTAAATAGGTCAACACATCGTTTACCTCATAAAGTCAGATTGGACGACTTAGGGAGTTTCTTCCACTCAGGACTAGGGCCCAGTTGGTGCAGGCTTTGATAGTGCCCCATTTTGACTATGGAAGTGTAGTCTATGGGGGGTCTGTCGGCGGGTCTTGGCCGCAGGCTTGATATGGCGCTGAATGCATGTGTTCGATTTGTATTCGGTGCCTCCAGGTTTGAGCACGTGTCGCAATATTATGATCGCCTTGGGTGGATTAGACTCGCTGAGAGAAGAGCTTACTTGTTGGGAGGGGCTCCTATATAAAGTAATTAACAGTGGGATACCTGCTTATTTATTTGATCTTTTGAAGTTTTCCAACAAAAATATGTGTGGCTTGAGGTCCTCCCAGCAGAGTTTAATTATCCCCAACCACACATCAACTGCCTTCCATGAGTCGTTTCTGGTTCGTTCTGCTCATCTTTGGAACTCGATCCCGCTATCCTGGAGGGGGGCTTCATATGGGACCTTCTTGGCTAATCTGAGGGCCTATGTGGTGGGTCTGAGGAATTAGTGGTCGGAACGCTGTTTGGGGCGGGAGAATGAGAAGATCAGGTCTTGATTGTCTTTCCTGGTTGTCGGTAGTTTTTGGCCATGGGTGGTGACTGAAGATTTAGGTTGTGATTTTTGAGCGATTGTGATGTCTAGATTTATGTTTAAGAAAAATATTAATAAATGTTTGTACTCGCTCATATGAGGCACCCATGCCTCAGAGCTAATTTGTAAAAATAAATAAAATAAATAAATAAAAGGCACTTGTCCGCCAATTAGTACGGCTATGGCGATGCCTTCAGTTTTGTTTACTGCAGACAGGTAACTAGTTTCCGACTTGTTCCCTTCCCTGTTTTTTGCCTCTCTTGAACAATTTTAAAATATGGACATGTTGCCTTTCTGCAGTAAGCGATTCATATGAAAATCAGACCAAACTAATGTGGTTCTTTATATGAAGCCCTACGCAAATTAGTCTATTTTCAAAAGAAGAGTTATGGATCTGAAACTTTATATTTATCGGTAATTTACCTTTTTTTAATGTCTTTTATTAAAAAGACTAAAAAAGTTTAAAATAAAAATATAATAAAAAAAAAAACTTAAAAAAATGCTTTTATTTAAAAATTAAACTAACATTGATAGAGTAAGTGAGAAATAATTTCGTTGTTCAAATTGTTGAATATTTATGACTTAAAATAAAAGCGTGGGCAGTATTACTAACAGGGACCTAGGATGCGCTTCCCACAAAATATTAGATAAGGAATAAAGAACTTTTGCCCCTCATTGTCATAGAAGGTTTTGATTTCTTCTAGGCCTTGATAATGGTCACTCAGACCGAAATCTCATAGTTTGTTCAAACTGGTTGGCCATATAAAAATATTTATTATTTTAATAAATTCCCACTTGGCCTTTCCTCGACAAGTAACCCCGAGCTTCTTCGCTACTAATCTTGTTTTGATTTTGCAATTCTTCCTATTTCAGAGATTTTTCTCTTAGATATCTAATTTGGGGAGACAATGTTAATTTTCAGTTCAAAATTAAGCCAAGATATTTTACAGTAAATGCTTTGACTCCCAACTACTACTTGGTTTCATGATGGTATTTTACGTTTGCTAACAATGCAGATCGCTCTTTTCGCGCAGTTTTAATCTAACATGTAAGTAGATGATTAATTTTCGCATAGAGAGCCATTAAGAGTTTTAGAGGGGGGAGGAGGAAGGAAAAAAAAAAAACAACCGAAGCCAACCAAAATTTTATTTTATTAAATCTCCCTCTCGGCGGCCGCCTTGCCCCCAAGGTCAGGCCCATCTTCAAAGCGGGCCGGCAAAAACCAAATTAAGAAGAAAATATCAACACCAGCAACAACATCCTCCAATGGGGCCCCCCCACAGAAACGCGAAGAGAAATAATAAATAGAGTTTTAGAAGAGTAATAAATAGCTCTTAGGCCACCTCAAATTGGACCCTTTGTTTCTGTGAGGTGAGATTTTCTCCCAGAGGAAACGGCAATGCTGAAAATTATTTGTTGGAAGCTGGACTCGAACTCGAGTTGTCTTCAAACTTCAGATCTGTAATCCGCAGCTTATCCGGCTTAGGTCTAAATATCATCGGTTTGCCCTTGTCTAGATATAATATATATAGACCAAAAGAGAAATTTTTTTTTTAAGTCTTAAAGCATAGCTTTAACTAAAATATTAAAGTGACGTTGAATAGTAGAACGAACTTTCAAGGCTAATTTTATTTTATTAAATACCGTTTCCTTTCTCTTTTTAATAAATTCTTGTCATTGTTATTGTAATTATACAATATTTTTTTGCCATTACATTACAACATTGATACATATCATACATTTCGATTCGATTGTAGCAGCGGTTGTTCTGTTCCTCTCACTCCCTCTAGTGAATTTAAATGTCAAATAATTATTATTCCATTTGAAAATATTTTTTTTTTCTATTTAATATAATGCGTTTTTGGCATTTTATTTTGCCTCACTATTTACTGAAATTCTTTTTTTTTTTTTTAAATCATTTTTTAGTTACTCCTTGAAATTTATTAACACTTATGGTCAATTTTGAATTATAAATTGTTGTATATTTGCTTAACGAGCATAATTCGTTCTAGAATCAGACTCGTAAAGCGAAACAATTTTTCTCATATAAACTAATGTAAAATAAGATTCTTCTAAATTTATTAACTTTATAATATAAAGAAGTGTGTCTCAAAAAAATAGTCTATTTAAAATAATCTATCCACCTACTAAGCAACGTTACAACAAATGTTTTATCTTTAAAAAAAGAAATGATCATGATCATTTAAATTTACGATAAAACTGATTCTCCTTACCCCTCTTAAATAGGCTTATAAACTATCTGGTGTGTGAAGATTTTGCATAAGTACCAGGCGCTTTTGATTGGTGGCGCCACACGTGGCTAATAATGTAATCTGTCAGGCTCTCTTCATCAGCGCAGTTAGCTTAGATTTGTTAATAAAATAATTGCCAAACATCAAAGAAGATTAATCTGAATTAGATAATTGACATGTTTAATTGAAATAGCATGTCGAAAAATACATTTCCAAAGAAAATTAGTTACATATTGTTGAGGAGGGTGAGGGGTCGTTCAAGAATTACGTAACGCAAATTTTGAAGATTTTTGATCCCCCTCCCCCCATCTAATACGCTGTAACATTTTTCTGGACCTCCCCCTCCTTTCCTAGACGTTACGTAACGCCCAAGTGGCCATTTTTATCTAAAAGTCCCAATTATGTTGCGCAAAGTCCCGGAAAGTCGCTAAAGTATTGTTTTAATCACGTTTGCGGTAATATAAATAAAAAATTGCCCAATGGCCTTAGGCTGGAAGGGGCAAATAAATAAAAACAAAAAAAATAAATAAATGACAACGTATATTTATTATCAATAAAATATCTTTAATCTCTTCTCTATATATATAAAGAGACTTGTGACTTACTTACTTACTTACTAAGTGATGACAACGCCCAGCCTAAACTATAATACCTATAAAGTTGAAATTTGGCATGTAGATTACTTTTATTGCGTAGGCGTCATTTAAGAAGCGAATTTTCGAAATTCCAATTTTAAGGGCCCCAAATCGGCATTTTTGGGTAAAATTTTGATTTTACTATTTCTTTAATTACTCTTAACCGAAATGAGATATCAATTTGGTTTCTTCGCTAAAAGCTTCCTTAGATGAAAATCTAAAATCATTGTTTCAGGATTTTTTCAAATTCATCCCGTAAGGACCCCAAATCGTAAATTTGGAAAAAATTAATATATTATGTGAATTTTATAATTCCCTTTAATATATTTTATAAACGATAATAGATATCAATTTACTGTCTGGTCTAAAATCTTCCATAAAAGAATCCCTAAAAACATATTTCGGAATTTTTTGAAATTCGACCCCTAAAAGCCAATTTGGGGAAATTTAAATTTTCTATTGTTATTACTTTAAGTGAAAAGAGATATGAATTTACTTTCTTGGCTAAAACCTTTCTTGGATAAAAATATCTTTCAAGATGTTTAAAGTTTTCTTTTGTGAACCCCCCTACAAATTTTTTTGTGAAAGTTTGTTTTTTAGCCCCCCCCCCCCCCGAATTTTTAATTCTTTTATTCCTTCAATAATGAACATGCTTTTTTGATTTAAAATTACTGAATAAATATCTTTCAAGTGGTTTAAAGTTTTTTTATAAAATTCTTGAATATATATCTTTCAAGTAGTTTAAAGTTTGTTTGTTTTAAGCCCCCCTCCTCCCCGAATTTTTAATTCTCCGTTTTTGGATTTAAAATTCTTGAATAAATATCTTTCAAGTGGTTTAAAGTTTTTTTTTTTATGAACATGCTTTTTTGGAATGATTTTCTATTTCTTCAAATATGAACATGGTTTTTTAAATTATTAAGATTAACTGAATTGTGATTAAAAGGAAAAGAAAGAAAAAAAAACGAAATTCATACATATACAGGGTCCGCCATTTAACATTTTTTTTTTTTAATGCAATAAAACAAAAACGGTTGGATGAATTTTCAAATTTATTTTTTCATAGTGAAGTATACACCTTCCGATTATTTATGAAATACTATTTCATTCAAATGGCTGACTCGGCTGGCCTTGCAGTACGCCATACGGTCGGTCCAATTTTTTGAGTACATTTGTGATAGTATACGGCTCTATTTTAGCTATGGCTGCACGAATGTTGTCCTTCAAAGCTTGAATTGTCTCTGGTTTGTCTGCATAACATTTGTCTTTGACGGCTCCCCACAAATAATAGTCTAACGGTGTCAAATCGCAGCTCCGAGGCGGCCAAACGACATCAGAATTTCTGCTGATAATTCGGTCTCCGAAGACAGTGAGCAAAAGTTCGATTGTAAGTTTAGCTGTGTGACCCGGAGCGCCGTCTTGTTGGAACCAAATGTTTTCCAAGTCTTGCTCTTCAAGTTTCGGGAACAACCAATCAGAAATCATGGCGGTCGCCATTAACCGTAACGGCGGCTCCTGCGATATTCTCGGTTGTGCGCACTGTTTTTGGCTTATAACGTGTTGGTTTGTCAATAATAGTGCCAGTTTCTCTCAATTTCTTCAAAAGAAAACGCACATACGGAGCTGACGGCGCCTCTTTTCTTCCCATTTCCGTACGTAATTGTCGCACACATTCTGCAACATTACCATGATTTTCAAAGTAAAACTGCACTATTTTCACGCGTTCCTCAAGCGTATACACAACCATTTTCGTTCAGCGGAAGGATAAAACTGACTTTCTGTCAAATCAGAAGTGACATTAAGGTTACCAGTGTTGAAATAACAGCTAGTTAAAAAAAAAAGTTAGATGGCGGACCCTGTATTATGTTTATTGTTTCACTTCATACATATACACTGTAGTTTATTCTTCCATTGGTGGTGGGGGGAGGTGCAGGAAATGGTGGCGGGGGAGGTGTGGGAGGGGGGAGGGGCGGAGGGGAAGGTGTAGGGGCGGAGGAGTAGCAGGAGGGGGTGGAGGAGGGGGGGGGAGGTCGGGTAGAAGAAGGTAGGGGAAGGTTTTGGAGAGGATTAATCCCCAAGTAAAAAGTAGCATACGAGCCACCAAAAAAATCTGCAAGCAAAAATAACAAGCAATCAAAATAAAATATTTTATAATAAAAATAAAAAAATATTAAAAAAATAGGGGATCGTACTGTATGTTTGATCTCCGCCGGGGTCCCCATTTCTCCTTCTACCTCGTTGGCCTCCCTTGGGGCCTCTACCTCTTTGCCCACGATTGCTACTGCCCCTTCTTTCACGACCCCTATTTCTTCTACCTCGATCATTCTGACCCATTTCTCTCTGAAATAAATAAAAAAAATTTTTTTTAATATTTTCCAGAGACCAACCCAGACCTCTGAGGCATCCACCAAAATACCGACTTGGGGAGTAGGCAGATTGAGGCCCCATAGTCAACCTAAACCGAACACAATTACACACAACAACCTTCCTCCAGCTCTCAGAGACCAATCCACGCCTCTGAGTCATCCACCAAATTGACCTGGGGACCAGGAAGACTGCGACCCCGTAAACAACCCCCCTCCACCATTACCTCCTAACTTCCCTCTCTCTTGAAAATGGCTCCAAAAAGAGAGCCGAAACGTCGAGTAAATCTCAGCACCCCCCACGCGACTTAACCCGAGAAAACTTATCTTTGCATACAT
This sequence comes from Euborellia annulipes, assembly GCA_023213315.1. Taxonomy (NCBI): domain Eukaryota; kingdom Metazoa; phylum Arthropoda; class Insecta; order Dermaptera; family Anisolabididae; genus Euborellia; species Euborellia annulipes. The sequence goes on along the minus strand of JAKCPI010024098.1, from coordinate 39,387 downwards.
CCGGTCGCGGAAACTTTCCAGAATATTCTTTATATATATAATTCTTCTGTACGTGTGTATGTGACTGAACTCCTCCTAAACGACTGAACCAATTATGGTGAAATTTTCTGTGTATGTTTGTGAGAGTCCCGGACAGGTTTTGTTTCACAAATAACAATAAGTTAATGAGTAATTAACTCTAATTGCGTCTAGTATTAATATATTTTACTAAAAATGTGCAACTCTTTTTATTTTTTTTTCTGTGTTCCCACCTGAATTCAGCACACGGAAAAAATTATTTTGTTGGATCAACCGAATTTCGGTTGCTACAACCGAAAACTATTGTTCCCCTGCCGCGCTAGATCTTAATTGCAGCAACCAAGTAATTTAGTTGAGTCTTTTCAATTGCAGTTGAATTCAAAGAATGTTGGGTTATGTTGATGGAGTGTTGGCAGACGGGTAGGTCCGGACTCCGATGAGAGTGGAGGAGCTCTCACTGAGTTCCAGGGGCCGTTGGAATAACGAGAGACCCCCCCTGGACTTCAGTTGCCAATTCAGAATGGCTGCCCTCGGAGTCAGGAATAATTTTAGTTAATAAAAAACAAAAGTTTGATGACGGAGGCCGAGTGTGTTTATATATTTCTATTTCTTATAATTCATTTTTACAATTGAACGCAGTACTGCGTTGCCTCTGTTGCAAACATCTTGGAAGGGAGAAAAACATTTTGGGCCCCCCCCCCCCAAGCAGATATCCTGCCTACACTACTGTGTTCTATTATATAGTTTCAACCTCGCCCTTCCTCCCCCTATCCCAAGATGTCTAAAAAAAATTTAATTATGTTAAACTAATAAAAGTTTTCTCACCATTCGTAAAATTTAGCTCTGAAGCAATCTTATCCCACAGATCATCCTTCAATTTTGTCCTTATGTCATACAATGTATTCGAAACCAAACCGAAAATCGTGTTTTTTTGAAAAAACTGCTGTCTGAAAAAAATTGAATATAGAGCGATCCATAAAACTTAGGGGACTGTTCTTTTGTGAGGTTACTAACCATGAAATGTCACATCCCTTCGCTTAAGATATGCTAAATATTCGAAAATCTATTTAAATTTCCAAATTCTAATTCTTTTATTTCCAACAACTACTGTATAATCTCTATTATTATATATTTATATATTCTCTTGATTCAAATTTATTTCGACGGATATAAGCAGGCAGTCAGCTATATTAATATTTGAAATGTAATATGCAGGATTTATAGATTACATTTATTATGATTTGATTTGAAATTCATGTCATGTAGCTATTGCTGTTTTATTATAATTCCAGTAACCTGAATGGTGCTTTTTTGGATACTTTTTTTTTACTTTCTCTTGCCTATATATATAATTTATACTGAGAAAGTAGGTCTATTGCGATCATTTGATGTCGAGATTCACGTTTTTAAGGTCCCAACAAAATGGTTCCTTTTTTTTTATATTATCCCTCCTTGACAGAAAAAATAAGCTTTTGAAAAATCTGCCAAAAAGTACCAGTACTTTACTGTACTGTACTTTTTCAATTTTGTTCGATTTTCTCAAAATCATCTCTAACGATTTTGATTAAAATTCAAAAACCAATTGTTTTTTAGATGCTCTTTAAAAAGTATATCAGTAAAGTTTTTCGTGAAAATTGTTTCAAGTACACTTTACTGATCTAGTATTTCAAATTTTTCAAATTCATTTTCCGGCCCTTCCTTCCAGAGAGCTATTGTTAAATCCCCATATGGGGATTTGCATGTTAATTTCGATTCAAAAGGGAGAACTTTTTATACATTAAAAAGTTTTACAGTTCGGACGCCAATCGCAATTATGTAAATTATCCGCTTTTTTTTCTCCGATAGAATAAATCTATTAGGCGATTTAGATTCCTTTTTCATCAAGAAATAAAACATTTTCTCTTCAGCATCATCTGATTCTGATTCAGAAATAATAACAATTGCTTCGTTTGTGTATCAGACATGATGCGGTTGGTCGCGAACTGATATCAAATCCAAACCCCTATTTGAACCCTGTTATTCAATGGTGTGTCAAAGACCAAATATCGAGTTTTGAGAAAATCAACATTAAAGTTTTTCTGATTTAAATTGTTTTAATTAGATTATATATCATTTTTTTTGTCAATTGTGCAAGTAAATACTGTAATTCTGGCAGATATTCATAAATTATCTCTAAAAATACGACTAATTTAGAGAAAAACAATAAAATATACAAAATTATTTTTGCAAAATTCTCTAAGTCCAATTTGCAATTTGCAAAAATGCTTCAGTCTCTTGATAATAAATAAGTAAAATAATTTTAGGTTATAATTCAAAAATTATAACGAAGATATTATTAAAGTTCTTTTATGGTTATATTTAATACTAATAGCATAGAAACTTTTCATCAAAATAAATTTTAAATAGTATTAATATTTTAAAATTAAATACAAAGTGATAACAAAATTTTCTTATCAATTAATTCCTGAATGGAAGTGAACATGGCAACAGTAAATCAAAGTTATAATGAAATTGACTTAATATCGAAATCGCACTCATCCTCATCTTCATTATCAGGAATAATATCAAAAAATTAAATTTTGACATCTACGATTCATTTCTCATTAAAAAAAAAAAGGATTTTGGTTTATTTAAGTTTAAATAAGTTTTTATTGGTTGTTAACACCATAAAAAACAACGTGTTAGGAACATAAATCATTATTGCAAAATGTAAAATCCTGCATTGAAATATTGTAAAAATAATTTTATGCTTTTACATTAAATATAAATTTTTTTAGGACATATTTCATAAAAAATACTATTAATTAAAGCATTTGAAACAATATTCCGTGCTTAACTCAATTTTGAATTTTTTTGGTCTTTGACACACCATTGCATAACAGGGTTCATTTATAAGGGAAAGTTGTGTGCTGTGCGACCACACCAGATTTCTTTAATTATGATGTATGTGTGTGAAAAAAAGTTCAGAACCTTACCAAACATGTTGGAACACGTTTTTATTTTCTAAAAGGATCACCGATAGAGATAGTCATGGAACATTTACCCCTCTTATTAGAATGTTACACATCATTTGTTTGAAGTTTAATCCCAATTCAAAGCTCTCAAATCAAATCAAAAGGTTTTCTTTCCTTCAACACTCACTCTATTTGAAAAATGAGGTGTGGAGGGATTAAAGAAAAGATAAAAGACTCTGTTCTGATGCTAAGTGAATTTATTTGCCATTCAGATTCCTCGTGTCATTAATTCTCGTTGTTAATTTATTTTTATTACACTTCAATACTTCCTTCTAATTTTAATTGTTATGGAGTTATTAATTAAATGGATTAATGATATTTTTACTTTCTTTTACCTTTATATATTGAAACTAACTTTGAAATTATTGTGAAAAATATTTAAAAAATATTAATATTGAAAATTGAACTGATCATAAGAATTTTATGAAAGATTTTATTTAAATAATAGAAATAAAATGGAATCCTCAATCATTCATTCAATAATACCTCCTAAAATACAAAATTAGATTCAAATTAAATGCATCACTTGGATATAGGAGACGTAGCAGCCAGGGAATTAAATTAAAAAGTCTTTTATTTAATTAACCAATCGTCGACGTTTCGGTCGCAAATCAAGACCTTCCTCAGGATTGTTAGAATACAAGATTAACAATTTCTTCTTAGAACGGTCCCTGTTTCAGCCCCAGATTTTGCGATCTCGATATTTTTTGGCTACTGAGGTCATTTTTTTTTTTTTTTTTTTTTTTTTTTTTTTTCAATTTATTGGCAGCCAATTAAATTGAAATAAACTTTGTCGCATGAGACGGGATCTGAACCCGCGACCCTTGGTACAAAAGGCCTGCACACTACCAACTACACCAAGGCCCGAGGGCTTTTTGTTCTTCAATTTGGTATAGCTAACGGAATGCTTGTTTTTGTTTTGTGATGTATTGTCACACCAGATATTTAAATTAAATATTAATTAAAAGAACAGGAATTGAAATGAAACAAACGGAAGGTCAATGAATAGAAAAAATAAAAAAAGCCGCGACTGCGTACTTGTTTTTTTTTTTTTTTTAATCTACTTGTTGAACATTTTATAATTTAAAACAGAACCATCTATTAATACACAATAAATCCCTTACCTATTGAATTATATTTTTTAAAAATAATTATAGGGTTCAAGGATACCTACTCGCGATTTTTGTTAAATAATGGTCAGTTCTGTTTTAAACAAACAAAAATTACAGACAAGGAAATATCGATATAACGAAACATTGATTACTTAAACGATATGAAGGAGAATGTAGGCCAGTGATAGCCCTAAAAACTACAATAACCCCCGCCACCCTTTCTTAAATTGGAATATAGAGATGAATAGAATCTTTTGTTGAGTGTTGATTGTCCCACTCGCTTGGTGGCTGATTCCTTCTTCTTTTTTTTTGCTTTTCTACCTGAGCATCGATCGCATCGCGCTGCCCGTCAGGTCATCCCCTATAGCTCCCTAAAGGGAACTAAATTGATACTCTTCCCTTTTGCATCCCTAATGGCCTAACAATTTGCACATTTGTATTGTGCAACAAATACAAATGGGAAACATCATTACATCTTTAATTAATAAAACCTTTAAGATTAAACAGATGACCTTCTCTTTCTTTAATAGCCGTTTAAAGGGCTAAATAAACAGAAATTAAATAAAAATTCTTGTGATTTTGTGAATAATTGTGCTTCTTATTTATATAAGATTGAAGTTTCCAGATACCATTTCTGATGATCAATAACCAATAGCAGGGAAGTCTTTAAGGGGGAGGGGGAGGGTCAAGGGCCTCCCAAAAATTTTATAAATGCTTTTATATATATATATGGTCAATTTCTATATTTTTGTTTGAGAAAATACGTCGCATTAACAATAAAAAAAGACCTGTTGAATACAGTCCCTGGCCACAAAATTATAATAATTTGATTAAATATTAAAAAAAAAAAGTAATCATTAGCGAATTAAAAAAATGTATATTTATTCGTGAAAAAAATCATTATATTAATATTAATATAAAAAAAAAAAATTACAAATTAAGTTCTGTTTAAAATTGCTCTTTTAACTTTGATCAATTCAGCAACTTTTTGGCGCTCAAAAGTGTTTGTTTAATTAATTAGTTGTCAAACCAGACGTATAATATTTCAACTAGAGCCAACGGTTACCAGTTTAAAATTAATACTTATTATAAAGAAAGGTATGAAAAAATTATTTGATTTTCATAATTTCGGTTTTTATTACCGTTTTCCGGATAATAATTTGAGACCAAACACGATGTGGAAGTTTACCTCTTATCAAAGCAGGTTCTTCATGCAAAATTTTAATAAAAAATAAAATATGTTTTATAAGAAGTTGCACCCCTCTCCTCCTCTCCTCCTTCTTTAAGGATATTGAGGAGAAAGGACCCCTTGGTGTGCCACTGGGGGAACGTGACGGACCAAAGGGAATTTTGTAAAAAAATGTGCTTCGCTTACACTGTAGTTTTTTTAGACTACAGTGGCTGAAATATAAATTTAAATAATTTTTAGGGGGATCAAACAATTATTATAGTTATGCAACTCAGCTCGATTAGGAGAGTTATCGCTTCATGCCTGGCGGAGATGATCTTATGAGAATAAATTGAAATATCGTTTATTTTAAAAAAATGCTATACAAAAGAAGAATATATATGCGACCAGGGTCCACGGCTACAGCACTGAGGAAACCTGAAAGAAATTTGATTAAAGGGGAACACACAGAAAAACTGAACTGTTTGGGTTGAGAAAAAATGAATTTAATTAACGAAAGTTTCGCCTCTTCTCTGATTTCATTTAATATAACAAATTAGCTTCAGGAAAATCATAGATTATATATTTTTTTTACAAGACAATGATTATTTTTTATTTTTTTTATTATTTATATATTTTAATTGTTTAATAATATTTAAGAATATATTAAGATCGATCTTTAAAAAAATATGGATGAATTATTTAAATAAGGTAGGCGCCATACCTGTACACTGCACACAATATATCACAGGGGAGGAGATTTCGGGGACCGGAGTCGCCACAGCATCCCTGGTGATACGAAGAAGAATCGAGCGCAGGCGGTAACAGATTTCAGGCGTCTCCTCGCAGGATCTCCAGAAGTTGCCGGCTCGGTAGAGAGAGCTCAGGCAAAAATCTCACTGGTTCATAATTCAGTGAGCATGGATTCAACATCACCATGGACCAGCAGAATGTTGTTGATAAGGACGTCGAGATGGTTTTGGGGAGCACGATGTGCTCACCTCAGTGGTTCAATGCGAATTAAGTTAGAGCCTAGCCGTGTGTTGGCTTCCAGGGCTCATGTCCAATTAATTAATAATTTAAATTATTTATTTATTTCAATAAAAATAAAATTATTATTTTCAATAATCACAATTCAATTATTTCTCTTTATATAAAAACATTTCAATTAGAATTTTTTTAATTTAATTATTAATAAAAATATTTAATACATTTATATAAAAAAAATTATTAAGAAGCGAATCTTTCTTAAAAAAATAAATAAAAGGGGAGAAATTATTTATTCCCTCATAAAGTATTGGGATCTATGGGAGAGGCGTGGCTTCACCTGGTGGCAAAAAATGAACTAGCCATTGTAGGATTGAATGGCTGAGCTGATACGCAAGTACACGTGTTTTATGAGACAAAAAGTTTAATTAAAAATAAAAAATGGGTGTGACGATACAGGAAATTTGTAGGTTTTCTTCTGCCACACTTACTAATAGAAATTTTATTTGTGGAGACAATATTATTGATCCTGGTGATGTTTTAAAGTGAGTAATAGTAATGACAGTTTCAATGACAGACCAAATTCTTGCTTTCTGTTTACAAACAACAAGTTTACGAGAAGAATTTCATGCAGTGGCGTCATTGGGGGGAGGCATTGCCCCCCCAAAAGGCGCTCTGATTTGTATAAAATTTTATATTATTCAAAATAAAATGCTCCAAAATACACCTAGGAGTATACAAACTGTACAAATTTTATAATAATAACAACAAAAAATGTGTTTGGAGTGCACTACATAAATCAGCTCTTAAAAAAATACGATATGAGACGCCTTTGGCTCGAGCACAATTGTTTTAGAGAAAAACAAGAAAATGATAGAGGCAAAAATTAAAAGAAGGTTTCTAAATCTGATAGATTGATTCTTCTACAATAAAATTATTTATAATTTTCACTATACTGTCTTTTTGGAAAAGAATGAAATCGAACTGTTTCATGCTTAGATGCATGACTTTTACACCCATAGACACAAAGTAGATACACATTGCTTTTATTTTTATAAGGAGAAAATTTCATATTTGTGAATATATTAGTGTATGTATGTATTATTTATTAATCTAACAATAATGTTTACTCGTGGGTTATAACTTTTTTTTTAAATAATACAATTATATCAGATGTAAATGTTCTTGTCCCTTATATCACGTTAAACATATGAAGGTTTATCCTACAATCGCTAGTTCGAATTTAAGCCTCCAGGTAGAGTATTGAAATGCTAAAGATCCCAATACTTCCACATCGTCTAGAGAGATCGTTCTTGTCAGTTTTTTCTTCTTCATGATTGGCAGAGTTCTCACTAGAGGCAACAGGTAATGTCGAAGAGACATGATGGATAGAATCTAAGCTGTCGAGTGTCCATTGGAAAGGGTTGTTGTTCGTTAAGAACGAATATGAATTAATCTCAGGTGTTTCTGTCGAGGTGGTGGGTGTAGTGCAGTAAAACTTTATGTTCAGCTCAGGAAGGGATTATTTGTAGGCATATTAGGCAAACTACAAACCCCATTATCAAAAGAAGGGCTCTTGGCTCGATCGCTGGACAACATGACACGTTGGATGGTATTTCAATATTGCGCTCAAAAAAATAATTCCATTTTTGGTTTCCCTCTAAAACCTAAATTCCCGTAGGTGTCAATTCGAGGCTGTATTCCAAACCACACCGTACAGTGAGGGACAATATTAAGTCCCACCCATGCGTTTTCTACTTTTGATTATTTAATTGTTTTTACTTTCTCTTACCTATGTATATATGTAATATATATATAGAGAGAAAGTATTGGATTCATGTCAAAAATTCGATGTCGAGATTTTTATGGATCTTCACGTTTTGGGGTCCCCTGAATCCAAAAAAGTGGTTTTCGCGACATGGTCTGTCTGTCTGTGTGTGTGTCTGTGTGTCTGTGTGTGTGTCTGTGAACAAAATATCTCAAGAACGAAAAGAGCTAGGAAGTTGAAATTTTATATTTAAGTTAGGCACCCCCATGGGACATGACACGAAGCTTTTGAACAAAATCGACCAAAAAGTACTAGTACTTTACTGATGCACTTTTTCAGTTTTTTTCGATTTTCTCAAAATTTGCTCCAACGATTTTTTTTTTAAATTCAAAAATCAATTATTTTTTAGTTGCTCTTTAAAATGTATATTCTCATAAAAGAAAATGAAAATCTTTATTGGAAATTTTCCAGCTTTGAACCATGAAAGTTTCCATTAAATATAATAAAAAAAAAACTTAAAAAAAAATGCTTTTATTTAAATTGAACTAAAAAAGAGAAAAATAATTTAATTTAATTGTTCTTGTTAAAATTGTTTAATATTAATGACTTAAAATAAAAGCGTGGGGCGCTCATTGATATTCGTAGCTTAAGGGAAGCCTCGGAATAACTTCGAAGCGCCCACGCTTTTATTTTAAGTCATTAATATTAAACAATTTTAACAAGAACAATTAAATTAAATTATTTTTCTCTTTTTAGTTCAATTTAAATAAAAGCATTTTTTTAAAAGTTTTTTTTTATTATATTTTTATTTTAAACTTTTTAGTCTTTTTTATTATAGATATAATTTGATATAAATATCCACATCATTGTTGTCACCAAAAATGACCCTTAAGTATTAAATTTCACCCCTCTAGCTCATCGGGAAGTCTTTTGAAAATAGATTTGTTTGCGTGAGGTTTCAAATAAAGTACCACATTAATTTGGGCCATTTTGGTGAAAAAATTTTTTACAAGGGTGTCCTTAAAAATGAGCCTTAAATATTAAATTTCACACCTCTAGCTCATCGGGAAGTGCCTTAAGCAAAGACTCAAAGTTGGTGACCTTGAAAGAGTAAGTTAAATAAAAGCATTTAATAAAAATATATATATTTTTTTTTTTAAATAATGAAAATATCAATAACTGACTCTCGAAGTCGGAAAAATGTATGATGTTCATTTGCCCATTTCCATAAAAGTTTGCACAGAGAGCTGCCAGATCTTAACATTCAAGTTTTCCATTTAAAATGGCCGGAGGATGTAAAGGCACCATGCGTTAATGGCCTGCAGGCCGCCTCGGCCATTCACTGACAACGTCTGCAGCATGGTGCCTTTACATCATCCGGGAAGAATGAGGTTTGACCGAGATGCATTCACAAAATATTATTATTATTAGAAAAAATCTGAAAAAATGAGCTTTAACTAACCAAGTAACATTATTTTTAGGAAAAAATAATTTATAAATTATTTTAGGTGTATTATTTGACTTTGTATCCATTTTAATTGCAAAAGGGTGTGTAATGGGGCGACGGGAGTGATGTTAAATTTAAAAATCCTTCTCTTTTAGCCAATATCTATTAAATACAATTTATTTATTAAAATATATAAATATATATAGGCTATAATCTAATCTATGATTTGACTACAAATCATTTGAAATAAATAGGGATGGGGTCTAAATGGCCTTAGATGCCGAGAAGGACCTTAAAAAGAAAAAATCTAATCTAATCTAATCTATCTATCTAATTGTTTTCGCTAAGCAAGGTTGCCAGATCAGTGTGATAAATTTGTCAATATCGCAAATATAGAAACAATTTTCTCTAAAAATTCGTTTCAGACTGTCAGGCTGGTCCGACCGAGTACAACTCATTCTTAGTGCGCATGCGCCGGTCGGAACCGCGCGCACTTTTTATAAATTTATTTAAATATATTTTCACTTGATACTTTATAATTATTATTGGAGATGGGTTTTTCAGGCAAAATAAAAGTGTATAATAAACAAAATAAAATATTATTTGCAAATTCTAGACAAGTAAGATAACCTTGTAGTCAAAATAAATTAAATGAATTGAATTATAGCCAAAAAAAAAAAAAAAATAACATTTTTCGATATTGATTGGAGATTCATGTGCACAGAGTTATAAGATTCAAGGGGGTCTGGGGGTATCGAAATTTTTTTGAAAATTAGACACTGTAATCTGTGTTTTTAGCTATCCTGAGACGGGAGAAATATTATCAAACTTGCTTTGAGCTTGAAGGGCCCGGGTCTCCTCAGAAAAAAATTTCCAAAAAATGTTTTTTTTTTAATTGAAATTTGAGTTTAAATGACTCGGGCCCCTTGAGGAAAATAATTTCAAGAAAAAGATTTTTTTATTTGAAACCCAGGGATATAGCCCCCTGCCCCCCCCCCCTCCCCTGTCTGCGGTCCTTCTTTATGTAAGTAGGCCTACCTGCATTTGATTTTGAAATAACTTTTTAAACCATTTCTGGTTTCTCCCAAAAAATCAAAATACTCTATACCACAATTTGTGGAGCGATTATGGGACATTAATTGGAAAAATCTGGTGTGACTGGCGCACAGCACCCAACTTTCTCTTACCTTCGGTAATCGAAAGTTGTGTTCTGTGCTTGTCTCACCAGATTTTTTGTGTCGACATGTATTTAGTTTCCGACAGTAGGGTATAATTGAATTCAAGATGTAAAATTTATAAGTATGGGAAAATGTTTATATTTTGATACCATGGCAACCATTTATCCTACCTTTTCTATGGAGTACAAGAGTAAAGTGGTCTTCAGAAGATTTCAATCACAAAATGAGAATATACATTTTATTGAAGATCTAAAATATAATTGATTTTTGAATTAAAAAAAAATCGTTGGAGCAAATTTAGAGAAAATCGAAAAAAACTGAAAAAGTGCATCAGTAAAGTACTAGTACTCTTTGGCCGATTTTGTTCAAAAGCTTCGTGTCACGTCTCAGGGAGGTGCCTAACTTAAATATAAAATTTCAACCTCCTAGCTCTTTTCGTTCTTGAGATATTTTGTTCACAGACAGACAGACAGACAGACACACACACACACACACACACACACGACGACCATGTCGCGAAAACCACTTTTTGGATTCAGGGGACCTCAAAACGTGAAGATCCATCAAAATCTTGACATCGAATTTTTGACATGAATCCAATACTTTCTCTCTATATATATATTACATATATACATAGGTAAGAGAAAGTAAAAATTGTTGAAATAAATAATTAATATCAACAATTCTTCTGCCGGTTGCCTCAAAGGGGTTTACTTGACCAGATGAATTATTTTCAATAGTAAGATTAGGAAGATCTAAAAAAATTTTTATATCAATATAAACACAACAAATTATGAAACAAATTTATGAAATATAAATTCACTTACCTTCTTCTTGTTCAATAATACCACTGCTTCGGTCTAAAGATTCCGGATGCACCTGGCTTTCTTCAGACAATTCATTTCTTTGCAAATCTAATGGAGAATATTTATATATTTAGAATAATGTTTATATAGTGTTCAAGGCGGGGGTCTTCCATAGTTTATCCATGCACAACTATAATAATTCCAGACGAAAATATAATAAATATTTAGTTACCTGCAAGTTGCCTCTTCTTTGATCGACATAATTTCAATTGTTTTTTTTTCTAGAGCCCTTCGAATTAGATGATAAATAAAAATTTCCGTGTTTATTTTTTCTTGAGTCCTAAATAAAAATGCCGTTACCTCAAATTAAGGATTAAAATATTGACAACTTTAAATATATATAAATAATTTTTGATGGCTTATTTTCCCATTCGTTTTGTGCTTATTTTGGTTTGATAAATTCTTAATGAACGATTGATTGAATCTTTTAAAATTTAAAAAATTCTCTCTCGCTGATAATAACTCGTATCATATTCACGAGCTATTAGGCTGAGCTTTAATTATTGAATTTCCCTTAAAAAAAGAAAGATATGAGGCTCTATATTATTATTAAAAATAAACACTATTATATATATAAAGATATATATATATATCACCTACTGTATTTGGAATGTCAATCATATGATTGAAATTGAACATGAAATTCCATTCATTCCAAGATTTATAATTCAAAAGTTTAATATATTTTTATTTATTTATTTATTTTTTTTGAGAGAGAAAAATTGTTTTTCTATTCAACCTATTGGGAAAAGAGAGAAGGCATCTGACACCTGGTGATCTATGAGTACAGATTAAGATCAATCGTAAAGCAATGCTAATATTGTAAAAGAAAAAGAGAAAGTGCGTTCAATAAAAGATAAAGTTTAAAATGCTTGAACTAGATATATTTAAAAGGTAAATAATATACAGTATATAGGCTTATATCATTTAATAAATAATAAAAGCAAACGTGTAGGGTCGTATGACTCCCGGCAGGAACGAAGTTCCTCACGCCTTTTCTTCAACTCAAAATATAATTTAATATGAATATTATTTAAATAGACGGAAAGCCCGCCCTCACTGAAGAAGGTGGGTGTGGCCTCTCCAAGACTTCGGCTAATCTCGCCTTCCTCCGCCTTCGCTCGGACACTGGGAACGCATTTTTGTTAGGAACGCGTTTTTGTTACTTTATATTTTCTCTCAATTCACCCTGCGTAAGCCGCGTTAAAGAACTTTTTAAAAATTTTAAAAAGTAAAAATTTGTTAAGGTAATGGCACCAATAGATGACACTTTAAGGAATCTCACCACCATTTTTCTTTTATAAAATTGAAGGGACAAATCTCACAACAAAAACCATTTCATCCATATATCACCTTTTATCATCTGGATAATACGTTTGAAACTTTTATATGAGTTAAGAAGTAATATTAATTTTTTTTTTTTTGACGTGACAACGTCTTACAAATCATGTGTCTATAGTGGCATGTTAGAGGGGCATGCACGAAAAAGTTTATTGGCTTGAATAACTCCTCTGTCTTAAGAGGTATAATTTTGTTTTTCTTTTCTTTTTTTTTTCGATATCAGGTCATTTTACCGCGAGAGCACTCGGCGGGATTTCGTTTTTCGAAATTTTAAACCCCTGTAGATTCCGAACGGCTAATCAGATCAGACTAAATGAGATGTCATTTAGTGCAGAAAGATAACCTCTAATTGAATAAATAAAAAACTTTTTGATGATCACATGGTCTCTGTACCGGCGACAAGTCTTTCAAATGTCTGCCTTATCAACTGTCGATGGTAGGCTCTGCGCCTACCATGGTTGTAACGGGTGACGAGGAATCAGGGTTCGATTCCGGAGAGGGAGCCTGAGAAACAGCTACCACATCCAAGGAAGGCAGCAGGCGCGCAAATTACCCACTCCCGGCACGGGGAGGTAGTGACGAAAAATAACGATACGGGACTCATCCGAGGCCCCGTAATCGGAATGAGCACACTTTAAATTCTTTAACAAGTATCCATTGGAGGGCAAGTCTGGTGCCTTGGTCGGGAAGCGGGTCTGTGTTGGCGTGCCGGGCCCGGGCGTGGTTGTTTATTTTAAACTTCTTATCACCCGGTCCCGTGCCTCGGCCTCCCGCGGATCTTTCTTGCTTTGAGTCGTTTATCGTTCATTCAGTAAACGTCTCTGAGGCCGCCATTTAACGGCCAAATCAGAACTGGCACGGACTAGGAGAATCCGACTGTCTAATTAAAACAAAGCATTGCGATGACCCTAGCGGGTGTTGACGCAATGTGATTTCTGCCCAGTGCTCTGAATGTCAAAGTGAAGAAATTCAAAAAAGCGCGGGTAAACGGCGGGAGTAACTATGACTCTCTTAACCCTTGGATGCATAACAGGGGCCTTTGAGGCCCTCCTACCTTTATTTTTCTTCATATCTTTTTTTTCTCACAAAAATTTTTTACTGCGCTTTTAAAATGCTTTCATTATCTTTTCTTCTAATTAAATATTAATGAAAATATTAATTTTTTATATAAAAAATATAAAAAAAACCTAAAAGTTTATGACTACCCTTCCAATGCATAACAGGGGCCTGAGAGGCCCCGGATGTTTTTTGGCTTTAAAAGACTAAATATATATTTATTATTTTATTATTTCCTGCAAAATAGCAACATTGAATCATCATCTTTTGTATTACTTAGTTTTTCTAAACAGAAAGCATCGAGAAAAATTTTATTTTATTTAGTTTCTAACATTTCACCCTGTCGACCCAACCAAGCACTTCCCGACAAACCAAAAGAAAAATTCATCCTTCTGATAGTGGATTTGAAAAAACAATATTAGAATGGTTAAATGAAGATGATTTTTGGGAGAGCAAGAATCTGAAGAGAGCGAAAATGAATCCGCAGAAGCCATCATCTCACCAAGATCTTCATCTACGTCATTATCTGATTCATCCGATATTCAGCCAGAAGAATTACAAGTAAGCTCTTCAGCCTTTACAAGCCGAAATGTTACAAAATGGGATTTAGATCCTCCTCACATTACTAAAACTCCAGCATGTAATATAATAAAAAGTATGCCCGGGCCTGTTAGGGGAATAAATACATATTATTATTTATATTATAATCAAACTAAAGGTGGAGTAGACCTATTGGATCAAAAAATAAAATATTATACTTGCAAACGTATATCTAAAAGATGGCCTTTTGTTCTTTGGACAAATATGGTGGACGTTGCCGCAAACAATTCATTTATTTTATTCGATGGACAACATCCAGACTACTTTAGTAGTTCACAAAAAGAAGATTATTTATTATGGAATTAGCAGAAGAATTGATGAAACCTTTTATTGTTCATCGGAGCTCCAATCCTAAGCTAAAAATTTCGACAAAAGAAGCGATAAGGCGTTGTGGGATACAAGTATCTAATATAGAAAATATGGATGATATTCAAAGCAAGAAAAGAAGAAGATGTTTTATATGTCCTCATGATAGAGATAGAAAAATTTCAACATGCTGTGTTAAATGTAAAAATAATGTTTGTGGAGAACATAGTAATGTATTTTGTAAAAAATGTATTGATAATTAGTGGAAATAAATACTTATATTAATTAATTATACAATAATTTATTTTATTTTTAATATAAATAACATTAAATGAAAAAAGAAATATATATAAAATTGTTTTAATATTAAAAATACATGGAAAAAGGTAGGGGGCCTCAGAGGCCCCTGTTATGCATTAGTGTAGAAATTTCTTGTAAAGCATCCAAGGGTTAAAATAATTGTAAAGTCGAACGACATTTTCATGCACAAGAGTGGAATGAATTAAGATTTCTCTTGCAATCTTTTGCATTTGAGTTTGATTTGTTAACTGTCTAAGAGGAATTACTTTCCCTGCATATTTATTTCTTCTTATTATTAATATCTACTACTTCATAAACTTTGGCGAATCCTCCTTTTTTTTTTTAACAAGACATGTGATGCGTTGTCCTGCTGGAAAATCCAATCTTCATCTTCATA
This sequence comes from Euborellia annulipes, assembly GCA_023213315.1. Lineage (NCBI taxonomy): Eukaryota > Metazoa > Arthropoda > Insecta > Dermaptera > Anisolabididae > Euborellia > Euborellia annulipes. The sequence goes on along the minus strand of JAKCPI010024098.1, from coordinate 23,829 downwards.
TTGTTTTAAGAACGGCAGCAAATTTCTTTCCAGCACATTAATATACTCTTTACTGTCCATTCTCGTCGATAGGAAAGCTAACGGTAGGGTTCCGCGTGAAGAGAAGGCTCCCCAAAGCATTAGACTTCCTCCTTCAAAATTTTTTTCTCAGGTCCCTCCAGTAATAGTGAAAACCATCTGGACCATCTAAATTGAACTTTTTTTCATCGGAAAATATAACCTATAATATAATTTATAAAATTATATATGATTTGTATTTAAAAAAAAAAAATTTATTTCAATTGTTAAAGTGTTTTGAACTCAGACCTTAGTCCAGTCTCGACCAAGATTTCTTAAAGCAAACTGGCGTCTGGCTTCCCTATGGGCAGGTGTAAGTCGTGGAGCAGGTTTGAGACCTTGGCTTAGTAAATATTCAGTGCCTTGAATCACACGATAAACTGTGGATTTCGAGACATTTAGATTTAAATCCGACTTCAAATCATTCAAGCTTCTAATGTTGTTGCTTGCTGCTCGAATTATCCGGCGTTCATCTCGCTTAGATAACTTCTTTTTTGGTCCTCCTCTTTTGAGTGAACCATATGCATCCGGATTATGAAGGAATTGCCAAACAACATTGTGACTTCGACCAATTTTTCTTGCAATGTTTCTAAAAGAATATCCTTCTCTAAATGCAAGAATTTTTCCTTTTTCCTCACTAGTAAGATATGTACCACGATGCATTATAAATAATTAGTAATTAAAGAATAAATTATGTGATAATTACAAATTCAGACTGTTTATTCTGAGAATATAAGCAATTATTGCGTTATCTACCTATTGTCATGAAACAAATGAAATTTGATATTTGATTTAATTAAATAATAAAGTTTTTATTAATAATTTATATCATTAATATCTTTTTTTTATTTTTATTTTCAAAAGCGAAATTGAAGTTACATTTGAAATTAATCAGTGTTAAACGAAAAAACGAGTGTACCTATAGTTATGAAACGGGGTGTATTATAATATACAAAATTTAAATTTGATACATAATGCATAAATTATATTTCTTGAAAGATAAAATGTTTATTTTAATTCAATATAAAATGTTTTTAGAAATTAGAAATATTGTACAATAGGGTTTACATAAAATATTTTGAAAACAAAAAAAAAAAATGAATTTCTTACTCTTTTGAATTTTTTTTTAATTTAAAAGATTTTATTTTTCAAAAGTAAAAATGTATATTCAGACGTAACTACATTTATTAATGTTATTTGTATTTACCTTAATGTAAGACATAATCTTTCTTCTGGAGAAATTGGATTTTGAATAAAAAATGTTTTTTATGTTTTTTTTTTTAAGTCACAATATGCCTTTTTCATAAAGCTCTGATGGAGTCATGCACATGTGCTTATTGGAATAAAATACTTTAAAAAATCTGTGCTATTAGGTTTTTCAAAAATTGAGATCATAATAAGATCTTTTTTAGATTCTTGAGTTTTAAATATAGCTGAAATAAAAAATGCAGATATTTTTTTTAAAACAAAAAGTTAATCTATCTTATTCTTTTAAAAACTTAAAAACTATTAAAACAGATCGATCGATATTACATGTGCGACGTTACGTCATGGTTGCCCGCGCAGGCCAAAGCCTAATTGCGCCGATTTTTATTGGTCTTTTTTACGGCCTTTGTTATTTGTTGGATTTTTTCTTGAAGTGTATTATCTGCGCTATTAGGTTTTTCAAAAATTGAGATCATAATAAGATCTTTTTTTAGATTCTTGAGTTTTAAATATAGCTGAAATAAAAAATGCAGATATTTTTTTTAAAACAAAAGTTAATCTATCAAAAGTAATTAAATTTGGTAATAGATATTACGTGCGACGTAACGTCATGGGTGCCCGCGCAGGCCGAAGCCTAATTAATTGCGGCGATGTTGGTTTGTCCTTTTTGCCTCTTTGCTAATTAATTTAATTAGGTCTTCAAGAGTATGATCAACTCTAGTTTTTTCAAAAAAAGAAACCATGTACAAATCTTCACTTTCCTCATCTCTATATAAACCTGAAATAAAAAATGCAGATATTTTTTTTAAAAAACAAAAGTTAATCTATCAAAAGTAATTAAATTTGGTAATAGATATTACGTGCGACGTAACGTCATGGGTGCCCGCGCAGGCCGAAGCCTAATTAATTGCTTTTCATAATTAAGAAAGGCGAGGGTCCGCCGCAGGCGGGCCCGAGCCAGCTGGAGGGGGTCCAGGGGGGCGTAGCCCCCTGTCTAGACGCCACGCAGTTTTTCATAATTAAGAAAGGCGAGGGTCCGCCGCAGGCGGGCCCCAGCCAGTTGGAGGGGGGTCCAGGGGGCGTAGCCCCCCGTCTAGGCACCACGCAGTTTCTCATTAAGAAAGGCGAGGGTCCGCCGCAGGCGGGCCCGAGCCAGCTGGCGGGGTCCAGGGGGCGTAGCCCCCCTGGCTAGACGCGAAGCCCGCCGAAGGCGGGCGGCGCGGCTAGTTATTATATGATCATAATAGTAGATATATATTATGTCGCTCATATGGAGCAAGAGTGTCATAACTCAAAATTTCCTGGAATTCTATGCTTAGAGTTGTTGCTAGAATGCGTCGCTGGTTACCTGTGTCTCTCCGTCAGTCACGCAACACGTTCAGGCAAGGCTCTCTCACCCCGGAAGATTTAAAAGAAGCGGAAATTGTTTGTTTAAAAATAGCACAAGAAGAAGATTTCGCTGTAGAAATAAAACAGTTGAGAAAAAATGGTTCATTGGCGAAAAATAGTCCCCTGAAGTCTCTCTGTCCTTTCCTTGAGGAAAATACAAACTTGATGCGAGTAGGAGGTAGACTTCAGCGTGGTCCTTACCCTTACAACGTAAGGCACCCTATTATTTTGCCTTACCACAATCCTTTAACATTTTTATATATACGACATCTCCATCTCGAAAATTTCCACGGTGGCACCAAACTTATTCTCTCCCGCCTTCGTGAAAAATTTTTTATTTCAAGAGCACGTAACATTATAAGAAAATTAATAAATTTATGCTCTATATGCGCCCGTTTTTCCGCCTTCCCCTCACAACAACAAATGGCTCCACTTCCAGCGGTAAGATTGACTCCATCTAGGCCGTTTACCGCGTCTGGAGTGGACTATGCGGGACCGTTTTTGTTATGCGAGTCCATTGGGCGTAGGCGGCAAACGCATAAAGGATACGTCGCCCTCTTCATTTGCATGTCTACTAAGGCAATTCACCTGGAATTAGTGTCTTCTTTGACCTCTGAATGCTTCTTGGCAGCTCTGAACCGGTTTATGAGCCGCCGAGGCGCTCCATTACATTTATATTCGGATCAGGGCACGACTTTTCGGGGAGCCGACCGCGAAATTCGCGCTGCTCTTTCTCAATTGAAGGAGTGTGCGAATAGCTGCCTGGATTCCTTAGTAGATAAGGGCATTCACTGGCATTTTCTCCCGCCATATAACCCCCACGCGGGTGGTCTTTGGGAGCGAGCGGTAAGATCGCTCAAATTTCATTTAAAACGAGTCGCAGGGAAAACGATACTCTCTTTTGAGGAGTTTAACACCTTGTTAGTGCAATGCGAGGCAATTTTGAATTCGCGTCCTCTTACTTCACTATCAGACAGCCCCGACTGTTTTCAAGCGTTAACTCCTTTCACTTTCTAATCGGTTCACCCTCGACACCGAATTACAATCAAGATTTATCAGATATTTCAATCAATCGTTTGTCTAGATGGCGTAGCCCCCCTGGCTAGACGCGAAGCCCGCCGAAGGCGGGCGGCGCGGCTAGTTATTATATGATCATAATAGTAGATATATATTATGTCGCTCATATGGAGCAAGAGTGTCATAACTCAAAATTTCTATTTTATTTCTGGAAATCAAAAAAAAAAAAAATAAATAAATAAATGGATAAATAAATAAAGCACCCAGGAACACATTTACATAATAAAAATTCAAATTAAAAAAGAAAGCTATACAAATTAATTATTTAATATATAATATCATTGGTACACCTTCCACAAAACTTCTTTTTTATTGAAATGTTAAGGTTTTGAAGTAAGTAAAGAAAGTTTAAAAAAATTGGCAATTCAAAAAAATTAGATATTGTGCTGCGAGTATGAAAAGATTAGATATGTCCCTCAGCTAGATAAAAGAGGTTTTTTTTTTTGTTATCCTTACTGTTCCAAATTTGAACTCTTCTTCAGAACTTATTTTGAGTTTTAAAAAAATTATTATTTGACTTGTAAGATGCATTTTCTTTGACCATCCAGCGATTCTTGATTGTAAATCATTCATAATTTAGTCTGATATATAAGTGTTTTTAATTTTTAACACCACATGAAGTTGATACTTTTTTTCGCCTGTATTTTCGAATTAATATTTCAATGCTGCATTTTTTTTCGATTATCATTTCAGTCATTATTAATGTTGCTGATCAATGTCAGGCATGGATCTTTCTCTGTTCCATTAATTTTGTACCCAGGTGTATTTCACTTGAATGTGTCTGGTCACGTTACGCTAGTATGTAGATATATATGTTCCATTAAAGTCATGTCTGCCTTGAAACGTGTCTTTAGATGGGAATAAAGTTTTGAATAAGTCAATGAGTCTCTCTGTAGGTTCCAAGGGCATGGCATGCATTTACACTCGAATGGCATTTGTAAAGCCAAAACCCAGGTAAAATAAATAAATATGACACATACAGATATGTACATAGGTTTTCATTAGGATCAAATAATTTCAAACAAAATAAATACCTGCATGACTCAGGAGAATTCTCCGTTAGAAATAACCTATAAAAAATTTTTGACAATTCTAATGAAAACCTATATCCTAATTACCTTGATCCTAATAATATTTATAAATATGAAAAATAAACAGAAAAATACAACCTTGTTTTCAGTTATAAAAAGAACACCACTGAACTGAGTTCTGGCTACATCTCTTTTAAAAAACTTTTTCCTCATTTTAACTGCCAATTGTCGTCACACAATTTTTCCCAAAATACTAAATTGGGATAAAAAGATACAAGGAGTCATAGGATCTTATTGGTAAATATAATGGAAAAAATATGAAAACCTTTGTATAATTTAAATTAATTATTTTACATTCTGACAAAAAAGAAAAAATCTTTTTATTTATATACACTATTTGATATTGAAAACATTGAGAGAAAAAAAGAACTTGTTTAAATTTAGCTGTAAACCTGTAATATGTAAATTGTTCACAGGCCTGAAGATGGGGGATACCTCGAAACTGTAGCTACAGTCGCCAAATGCCAATAAATCTTACATAAAAAAACACATTGTTTTTATTCTTTGTTCATCGCCACCTGAATACAACAGAATAAGCTTCCGTACATTCTAATTAATATTAATTATTTGTTCAACTCCATTTGTTAAAAAATTTTTTCTTTATTTCAAATATTTATTATTACAGTAATTTTCAATTATAGACCACATTTTTGTTAATAAATATTTATTAAAAAAATAAATACTCTACAACGTTTCCCCTATTAAAACAATAATAATATTTCAAACCACAAAAGTTAAATTTAAACAAACACAATAAATTTATTTTATTTATAAAATTTGTAGTGTTTCTATTTAAATAATAATAATAATAATTATATTCATATTTAATAAAAATGAATTATCGGCTAACTGTTAACAAACAAAAAAAAATCTGAATTTAATTAAAGTGGTCCATTTTAATTTAGGTAATTTTTTTTTTTAACTAAACTGAAGATAATTATATTTTAAAATGAGATTTTACCTTGTATTTGATGTTATTGTTGATTACATGCATAGACAGAATTGAACTAACAAGGGGAGGGCACGACCTTGGGATTTCATTTTGGGATGAAACTTCGGGTGATGATTGTAGACCTTTAGGGGGTTCACCCCTTGAAATAGTAACGCGCAACGCTCAATAGGTACGGAGAAAATGCCGTTTAAAAAATTCAAAGTCCGCTTATATACTAGTTAGGCTTTTTATATGACAATGGCTACAATAGTCTAGTAGGTAGCGTGTCTACCTACTAAATGGGCGCTTGGGGTTCGAATCTCGCCGCGACTTATTTTTTTTTTTTATTAAATTATTTATTTTATTGTTTTTACAATTAAATAAATTTATTATTTAATATTAAAGATTATTTATTAATAGAGAAATTTTTGTGAACGTAAATGATGTTTGTTTGTTTTCCAACTGATCTTTTAAAAAATAATTCATTGTTCTTGTAAAAATTATTCCGCTTTCATTAATTGTGCTAGATGCCGAAAAAATTTTTGTTTTCAATGTTTTTATGATGATTATCATTCAGTCTCACGTTTGGAATAAAAAAGTATAATGTATAAATGCTTATAATGTAAAATCAAGAAATAAGATTGAAACTTTTTACTTATTAATAGCCTAAATTATAGTATTTTGAATAATAGTTTATTAAATAATAGTGTATTAATTTGGTAGTTATTTAAAATATTACTATTGAATATAATTAAATTATGATTTAAAATTTAGTCTTTTTTTGTTAGCAAAATAACACTATAGTTATTTATTAATAAATAATCTATAATATTAAATAATAAATTTATTTAATTGTAAAAACAATAAAATAAATAATTTAATAAAAAAAAAAATAAGTCGCGGCGAGATTCGAACCCCAAGCGCCCATTTGGTAGGTAGACACGCTACCTACTAGACTATTGTCGCCATTGTCATATAAAAAGCCTAACTAGTATATAAGCGGACTTTGAATTTTTTAAACGGCATTTTCTCCGAAACTATTGAGCGTTGCGCGTTACTATTTAAAGGGGCGAACCCCCTAACGGTCTAAAAGAGGTCGAGGGTCCGGTGGCCTGGTGCAATGGATAGCACGCCTATGCCCCGGAAAGGCGGAGATCCTGGGTTCGATTCCCGGGGGCCATGGGATGTTTGGCCTCATCAATAAAAAACACTCACATGTCTTGTTAAATATATCTATGACTCAGTTAAAGTCCGAATCGAGGTATTTTGAATACTATTATCTTTTTCAAATAATAGATCTCGAAAAATATTTAGCTATTTAACTAAATTAGATATTGATAAAGAAGTAGAAACATTCACCGATTTCATATCATTTGCCTAGATTTTTAAATTAATAGATATGTAAACCTTTCATTTTCTCGAAACAATAGAAAATGGACTTACACCAATTTCAAAATAAACGGTCCATATATAGAAAGAATTTTTCACTAATTATTCTAGTAGCTCCATTCTTTTTTGCTTCTTTTATCAAATTCTTCTTCTCATTTTCTTTTCAAACTTTTTTCTTTGCGCTCAGAAGAAGAATGAGTTTTTTTAGTTGCCTTTCCTCCAATTTTCGAACTTGCTTAATTTCATTTATTTATATTTATATATCTATTTTTTTTAAATATAAATATAATAAATGTAACAAAAAGAAAATTTATTTATGTTAAAATTAATATGTTTTATGGCTGTGGAGGTTTAATCAGGATTCACAGGAACTTTTCAGCCAGGAAATTAAATGAAGGATCTTCATCAGGGCGAATATTACCAATTATGCAAGATGTATAATTGGCAATATTTGACCCGATGAATGACGACCGAAACGTCGACAAATAAAAATTAAATAAAAGATTTTTTATTTAATCTGCTGGCTGCAAAGTTCATACGAATCCTGATTAAAATTATGTTTTTTTTTTATTAAAATGTAAAAAAATTAATATTATATAATAATTTTTTTTTATTAAAAAATAATAAAAACTACATTTATTTACATGTTTTTTTTTCTTGTGATTTTTATGTTATACTTTAAAATATACTGTATGATCACCTAAGCTACCTATCTTGGTTCTTGAGGTGCACCTGTTGGCCGAGATAAAGAGGGGGGTTTATCCAGGAACAGGAATTTTTTTAATCCTACGGAAACGAACTGAGAAAAGAGAAAATTGAAAAGGATCTGCTTCTTTTTTTGAATAAAAATACAAGATTAAGTAAATAAAAATGAAAAAAATTGTTTTAATATAACTCCACCAAATCTAAAATATAGATATATTTTTTTTATAAATGGTTATAAAATTTGAATTTCATATTGATGTTGTGGTTGTATTGGCCATTTTTGATATTTATTAAGAATAATATTTTTGATATCTTTAGATTAATGATCAAGTAGGTGTATGATTTTCATTATTTTTTTAGTAATTATAACAATTAATTGAATATTTGTTTTTTTGGCTAATCTTTACTATAGGACTCCAAGTCACCCAGGGGGCGCTGGCGTGGCCAGGTTAAGGTAATAATCTTTTTTTTAAACAACTTGCAGGGGTCCCGACCTAATTGTTTCGGTCCTTCGGTCGCAGTTCGGTTTCCTTAGATTAAAAAAAATATAAAACAACTAGGGAATTCTCGGCTAATGTCAAAAGAGTGAACTATTGAAGCGTAAGCCAGCGCCCCCTGGGTGGCTCGGAGTCCTATAGTAAAGATTAACCGTTTTTTTATTTAGTATTATGATTTATTAATTTTATCATGCAAAATGTTTGATTTGTGGTAAATTTAATTGTAAATATGTGGTTAATGTAAAAGTTTGTGATCACTTTTTATGTATGGTTGTTTGTACTCATCTGTGTCTTCCGGAAGGGGTGTCGGGGTAAGAGCGCAGGCAAGTTAGATGTGGTTGTAAATTTCATGTATGTATCAATGATATCCAGTCTTCGTTTCAGGATCATCGGGTTTCATGTGGTGGTAATGGCACATATTAGTAACTGGAGGGATTAACACATATGTAAATATACTGCTATTTGTTTCACATGTTCACGGTACTATTAATAAGGTGTGGTCTAATTATTTTGTTGTGTTTAAGGATTGTCTTGGCATCCGAGACCCTACGGGGGTGAAGATTTGGATAGCTCCCTCGTGTCTCTTCTCTTCTCTCTCCTCAACACTTCTTTCCGAATTCTCTCTTCAACTTGCACTTCGAATGCCTCTCTTCGAATTCTAGCTTCAACCTCGAATGCCAAAAAATGAACTGCCTCTCTTGCCACCAGCGACCACTGACCACCCACCACCCTTCACTCTACCCATGACGTCATTGCCCTCTTGAGCGCACCCTCTTAGCGAATGTCTTGCAATTTAAAATTTGTGCACTTTTTAAAAATTTGGAAAAGCCGTGGCTCAGTGAGAAGACATTAGCTTCTCGCACCGGAGTCCCGGGTTCGCTTCCCATCCCAAGCGAGAAAAATTTATTTCATTTATTTGACTACAAATCATTTGAAATAAATAGGGATGGGGTCTAAATGGCCTTAGATGCCGAGAAGGACCTTAAAAAAAAAAAAAAAAATTTGGAAATTAGTTTTATATTAATTTTATTTATGAGCACACTTGTGCTTATATCATCACAACTTTATTAAAAAACTTTACAAAAACTTTCAGGTTTAAAAATAAAATGCAAACATGTAGCAATTAATTTAAAAATATATATATACATATGTGATGATTGTTGAAAATCTTAAAAACTATTGAAAATAATACGTGCGACGTAACGTCAGGGAGGGCCCGCGCAGGCCGAAGCCTAATTAATTGCGGCGGTTAGTTCTTTTTTGCTTCTTTGCAAATTACTTCAATTAGTCCTTCAAAAGTATGATCAACTCTACTTTTTAAAAAAAAAAGATACCATGAGCAAATCTTCACCTGATTGTTCATTCATATATAAACCTGAAATAAAAAATGCAGATATTTTTTTTTAAAAACAAAAAGTTAATCTATCAAAAGTAATTAAATTTGGTAATAGATATTACGTGCGACGTAACGTCATGGGTGCCCGCGCAGGCCGAAGCCTAATTAATTGCGGCGATGTTGGTTTGTCCTTTTTGCCTCTTTGCTAATTAATTGAATTAGGTCTTCAAGAGTATGATCTGCTCTAGTTTTTTCAAAAAATGAAACCATGTACAAATCTTCATTAGTTCTCATCTCTAAATAAACCTGAAATAAAAAATGCAGATATTTTTTTTAAAAACAAAAGTTAATCTATCAAAAGTAATTAAATTTGGTAATAGATATTAGTGCGACGTAACGTCATGGGTGCCCCCAGGCCGAAGCCTAATTAATTGCGGCGATGTTGGTTTGTCCTTTTTGCCTCTTTGCAATTACTTCAATTAGTCCTTCAAAGTATGATCAACTCTCACTGTTTAAAAAAAGAAACCATGACAAATCTTCACTTGATTCCTCATCTCTATATAAACCTGAAATAAAAAATGCAGATATTTTTTTAAAAACAAAAGTTAATCTATTAAAAGTAATTAAATTTGGTTCAAAGTTAAAATCTCTAAAATATTTTCATATAATTCAATTCATTTTTATATTTTTCCTAACAAGGGGAGTGCACAGCCTTCCTGTCAATGATTTGAACGAAAATTTTTACCTAGCACTTAATGAAAAACAAATTATGTTAAAGTGAAAGAAAGCGCTTCTCCAGCGTTCATCTAAAAAAAAAAATGTTAAAGATTTTGCCAGCATGCCATATGCCGCTGCTAATAATAACATTTAGAGAAACTCCTTTGGCTAGATTGGAATAAAATATTTTAAAATATACTGATACTATTAAAAAAAAATTTACAAAATAAACTTCCAGGTTTAAAAAAAAATACAAACATGAAGCAATCAATGAAACAATAATTAAACTTAATATATGATAATTGTTAAAATTCTTTTAAAAACTTAAAAACTATTAAAACAGATCGATCGAATTACATGTGCGACGTTACGTCATGGTTGCCCGCGCAGGCCAAAGCCTAATTGCGCCGATTTTTATTGGTCTTTTTTACGGCCTTTGTTATTTGTTGGATTTTTTCTTGAAGTGTATTATCTGCGCTATTAGGTTTTTCAAAAATTGAGATCATAATAAGATCTTTTTTAGATTCTTGAGTTTTAAATATAGCTGAAATAAAAAATGCAGATATTTTTTTTAAAACAAAAGTTAATCTATCAAAAGTAATTAAATTTGGTAATAGATATTACGTGCGACGTAACGTCATGGGTGCCCGCGCAGGCCGAAGCCTAATTAATTGCGGCGATGTTGGTTTGTCCTTTTTGCCTCTTTGCAAATTACTTCAATTAGGTCCTTCAAGAGTATGATCAACTCTACTTTTTAAAAAAAAAGAAACCATGAGCAAATCTTCACTTGATTCCTCATCTCTATATAAACCTGAAATAAAAAATGCAGATATTTTTTTTAAAAAACAAAAGTTAATCTATTAAAAGTAATTAAATTTGGTTCAAAGTTAAAATCTCTAAAATATTTTCATATAATTCAATTCATTTTTATATTTTTCCTAACAAGGGGAGTGCACAGCCTTCCTGTCAATGATTTGAACGAAAATTTTTACCTAGCACTTAATGAAAAACAAATTATGTTAAAGTGAAAGAAAGCGCTTCTCCACCGTTCATCTAAAAAAAAAAATGTTAAAGATTTTGCCAGCATGCCATATGCCGCTGCTAATAATAACATTTAGAGAAACTCCTTTGGCTAGATTGGAATAAAATATTTTAAAATATACTGATACTATTAAAAAAAAAATTTACAAAATAAACTTCCAGGTTTAAAAAAAAATACAAACATGAAGCAATCAATGAAACAATAATTAAACTTAATATATGATAATTGTTAAAATTCTTTTAAAAACTTAAAAACTATTAAAACAGATCGATCGATTACATGTGCGACGTTACGTCATGGGTGCCCGCGCAGGCCGAAGCCTAATTCATTGCGGCGATGTTGGTTTGTCCTTTTTGCCTCTTTGCAAATTACTTCAATTAGTCCTTCAAAAGTATGATCAACTCTTACTTTTTAAAAAAAAGAAACCATGTACAAATCTTCACTTGATTCCTCATCTCTATATAAACCTGAAATAAAAAATGCAGATATTTTTTTTAAAAAACAAAAGTTAATCTATTAAAAGTAATTAAATTTGGTTCAAAGTTAAAATCTCTAAAATATTTTCATATAATTCAATTCATTTTTATATTTTTCCTAACAAGGGGAGTGCACAGCCTTCCTGTCACTGATTTGAACGAAAATTTTTACCTAGCACTTAATGAAAAACAAATTATGTTAAAGTGAAAGAAAGCGCTTCTCCACCGTTCATCTAAAAAAAAAAAAAAATGTTAAAGATTTTGCCAGCATGCCATATGCCGCTGCTAATAATAACATTTAGAGAAACTCCTTTGGCTAGATTGGAATAAAATATTTTAAAATATACTGATACTATTAAAAAAATCTAAGATTTCAGACTAACTCATTGATTAATGTTATTTGTATTTACCCTTAGGGTCATCCTGTGCTTATTGGAATAAAATATTTTAAAATATACTGATACTATTAAAAAAATTTACAAAATAAACTTCCAGGTTTAAAAAAAAAATACAAACATGAAGCAATCAATGAAACAATAATTAAACTTAATATATGATAATTGTTAAAATTCTTTAAAAAACACTATTAAAACAGATCGATCGATATTACATGTGCGACGTTACGTCATGGTTGCCCGCGCAGGCCAAAGCCTAATTGCGCCGATTTTTATTGGTCTTTTTTACGGCCTTTGTTATTTGTTGGATTTTTTTCTTGAAGTGTATTATCTGCGCTATTAGGTTTTTCAAAAATTGAAATCATAATCAGATCTTTTTTAGATTCTTGAGTTTTAAATATAGCTGAAATAAAAAATGCAGATATTTTTTTTAAAACAAAAGTTAATCTATCAAAAGTAATTAAATTTGGTAATAGATATTACGTGCGACGTAACGTCATGGGTGCCCGCGCAGGCCGAAGCCTAATTAATTGCGGCGATGTTGGTTTGTCCTTTTTGCTTCTTTGCAAATTACTTCAATTAGTCCTTCAAAGTATGATCAACTCTTCTAGTTTTTTCAAAAAAAGAAACCATGTACAAATCTCTCACTTGATTCCTCATCTCTATATAAACCTGAAATAAAAAATGCAGATATTTTTTTTAAAAAACAAAGTTAATCTATTAAAAGTAATTAAATTTGGTTCAAAGTTAAAATCTCTAATATATTTTCATATAATTCAATTCATTTTTATATTTTTCCTAACAAGGGGAGTGCACAGCCTTCCTGTCAATGATTTGAACGAAAATTTTTACCTAGCACTTAATGAAAAACAAATTATGTTAAAGTGAAAGAAAGCGCTTCTCCACCGTTCATCTAAAAAAAAAAAAAAATGTTAAACATCCAACTTGATTTGAAAGAAAAATATTCTTCTGGTAATGTTCCTAAAATTTTACAAATTAAGAAAAGTTCTGGTAGTTCAGAATTGCATTTAGAGTCACGTTTCATTTCCTCTTTCAATTCATTCCATAAATTCTTTAATTTAGACATATGTGTAGAAATATCATCATTTAATTGTTTCTTAAAATTAAAAAACTGAAGACATAAATCATAAATTTTATCTTCTGAAACACCATCAAATAATCTATGAAGTTCATTCCATACCTCTTGGGCTGTAGAAAAGCGCATTATTTTCTTGAGGGTTTCTTCAGACATATTTCCAGTCATAATTAACAATGCTGTACTATCAGCTTTTTGATAAATATTCATCTCTTTTTTATATTTCTCTTTTTCTTGAGAACTTGCATCTTCAGAGGGTTGCATTGGCTTCGAATTACCAGAAAGAGCATCCAGTGCTCCAGGAATCCTTCTCAAACAAATATTTATTTTATATTTCCATGTACTCCAGTTCGATTTCCCTTCCAGAGGACTTCCAATATTAATCAGTCTTGAATTTTCCATTTTCTTTATTTTTCGATTAAAACTTTTCAATGGATAAATAAAATTAACTATTGGGGAAACTCTGGGCCCATAACCTGTGGAAATAATACGAGGAGCAACGGAACAAAAATTATATTTATTTATAAGGGAAAAACGAACTATTTACATAATATTGACATTGACATAACAAACAATAGTTGATAGTTGATTATTAAATGTAGGGTATTATATATACTTTAATAAAACTAAATTAAAACTAAAACTAAAAATATTGAATTATAACCATAAAGGGTAGTAGTAGCTTCTATCTCTTTAGGGGTGCTCGCGCGCGGTATGGTATATACTTTAATAAAACTAAATTAAAACTAAAACTAAAAATATTGAATTATAACCATAAAGGGTAGTAGTAGCTTCTATCTCTTTAGGGGTGCTCACGTTTCAGATTTCTATTTATTGTTTTTAACCACTTTATAATTTGTTGGATTTTTTTTTCAAGTTTAATGTCTACACTATTAGTTTTTTCAAAAATTGAAATCATAATCAGATCTTTTTTGGGATTCTTGAGTTTTCAATATAGCTGAAATAAAAAATGCAGATATTTTTTTTAAAAACAAAAGTTAATCTATCAAAAGTAATTAAATTTGGTAATAGATATTACGTGCGACGTAACGTCATGGGTGCCCGCGCAGGCCGAAGCCTAATTAATTGCGGCGATGTTGGTTTGTCCTTTTTGCCTCTTTGCTAATTAATTTAATTAGTCCTTCAAAAGTATGATCAACTCTACTAGTTTTTAAAAAAAAGAAACCATGTACAAATCTTCACTTGATTCCTCATCTCTATATAAATCTGAAATAAAAAATGCAGATATTTTTTTTAAAAAACAAAAGTTAATCTATTAAAAGTAATTAAATTTGGTTCAAAGTTAAAATCTCTAATATATTTTCATATAATTCAATTCATTTTTATATTTTTCCTAACAAGGGGAGTGCACAGCCTTCCTGTCAATGATTTGAACGAAAATTTTTACCTAGCACTTAATGAAAAACAAATTATGTTAAAGTGAAAGAAAGCGCTTCTCCACCGTTCATCTAACAAAAAAAAATGTTAAACATCCAATTGATTTAGAAAGAAAAATATTCTTCTAAGTAATTTCCTAAAATTTTACAAATTAAGAAAAGTTCTGGTAGTTCAGAATTGCATTTAGAGTCACGTTTCATTTCCTCTTTCTAATTCATTCCATAAATTCTTTAATTTAGACATATGTGTAGAAATATCATCATTTAATTGATTTCTTAAAATTAAAAAACTGAAGACATAAATCATAAATTTAATCTTCTGAAACACCATCAAATAATCTATGAAGTTCATTCCATACCTCTTGGGCTGTAGAAAAGCCATTATTTTCTTGAGGGTTTCTTCAGACATATTTCCAGTCATAATTAACAATGATGTACTATCAGCTTTTTGATAAATATTCATCTCTTTTTAATATTTCTCTTATTCTTGAGAAATTGCATCTTCAGAGGGTTGCATTGGCTTCGAATTACCAGAAAGAGCATCCAGTGCTCCAGGAATCCTTCTCAAACAAATATTTATTTTATATTTCCATGTACTACAGTTAGATTTCCCTTCCAGAAGACTTCAAATATTAATCAGTATCAAAAATGACTCTTAAGTATTACATTTCACACCTCTAGCTCAATCGGGAATCTTTTGAAATTACATTAATTCACGAAGGGTTTCAAATAAAGTACCACATTAGTTTGGTCCATTTTGGTAAAACCAAACTAATTTACGTCATCAAAATGACTCTTAAATATCAAATTTCACACCTCTAGCTCATCGGGAAGTGTCCTTAACGAAGCCATAAAGTTGGTGACCTTGAAAGAGTAAGTTAAATAAAAGCATTTAAAAAAAAGAAACCATGAGCAAATCTTTATTTGATTGCTCATTCTTATATAAACCTGAAATAAAAAATGCAGATATTTTTTTTAAAACAAAAGTTAATCTATCAAAAGTAATTAAATTTGGTAATAGATATTACGTGCGACGTAACGTCATGGGTGCCCGCGCAGGCCGAAGCCTAATTAATTGCGGCGATGTTGGTTTGTCCTTTTTGCCTCTTTGCTAATTAATTTAAATAGTCCTTCAAAAGTATGATCAACTCTACTTTTAAAAAAAAAAGAAACCATGAGCAAATCTTCACTTGATTGCTCATTCATATATAAATCTGAAATAAAAAATGCAGATATTTTTTTTAAAACAAAAGTTAATCTATCAAAAGTAATTAAATTTGGTAATAGATATTACGTGCGACGTAACGTCATGGGTGCCCGCGCAGGCCGAAGCCTAATTAATTGAGGCGATGTTGGTTTGTCCTTTTTGCCTCTTTGCTAATTAATTTAAATAGTCCTTCAAAAGTATGATCAACTCTACTTTTTAAAAAAAAAGAAACCATGTACAAATCTTCACTTGAGTCCTCATCTCTATATAAATCTGAAATAAAAAATGCAGATATTTTTTTTTTAAAAACAAAAGTTAATCCCGCGCAGGCCGAAGCCTAATTAATTGCGGCGATGTTGGTTTGTCCTTTTTGCTTCTTTGCAAATTACTTCAATTAGTCCTTCAAAAATATGATCAACTCTCACTATTTAAAAAAAAGAAACCATGAGCAAATCTTCACTTGATTGCTCATTCTTATATAAACCTGAAATAAAAAATGCAGATATTTTTTTAAAACAAAAGTTAATCTATCAAAAGTAATTAAATTTGGTAAGAGATATTACGTGCGACGTAACGTCATGGGTGCCCGCGCAGGCCGAAGCCTAATTAATTGAGGCGATGTTGGTTTGTCCTTTTTGCCTCTTTGCTAATTAATTTAAATAGTCCTTCAAAAGTATGATCAACTCTACTATTTAAAAAAAAAGAAACCATGTACAAATCATCACTTTCCTCATCTCTATATAAACCTGAAATAAAAAATGCAGATATTTTTTTTTTAAAACAAAAGTTAATCTATTAAAAGTAATTAAATTTGGTTCAAAGTTAAAATCTCTAATATATTTTCATATAATTCAATTCATTTTTATATTTTTCCTAACAAGGGGAGTGCACAGCCTTCCTGTCAATGATTTGAACGAAAATTTTTACCTAGCACTTAATGAAAAACAAATTATGTTAAAGTGAAAGAAAGCGCTTCTCCACCGTTCATCTAAAAAAAAAATGTTAAAGATTTTGCCATATGCCGCTGCAGCATTTAGAGAAACTCCTTTGGCTAGATTGGTAGCGTTCATTCTTTGTAAACACGAAATCTCGAGTTCAAATCTCGGCGTGCACAACTAATTTTTTTGTGTAATTTATTTTTTTAGATTTCTAAGAATATTTTTTAATATTAAGGTGCGCGTCTCGAAAAGCCGTTAGAAGACGATTCAGTTCGACCGAGTAACTCTAGGCGACAAGAGGTCTAGGTTAGTTTTTCCCCCGATTCCGCCGATATATTTGAATTAAGATGTAAAATTTATAAGTATGGGAAAATATTTATATTTTGTTACCAGGGGCGACGGAACGAATTTGAATCAGGGGGGGGGGGTCAAAAATTTTTTTTAGAAAATTAAAATAATTTAATGCCCTCGGGGCTTGGTGTAGAGGTTAGCGTGCTAACCTCGTATACCAAACGACGCGGGTTCGGACTCCAGGCAGTCCGATGATTTTATTTAAGCCACTTGGATACCAAATGGCTTAAATAAGAATGCCTTGACCCCCAATAAATATAATTATTTATATAACGGTTATCGTAAAAGTCTTAAATGGCCTGAGTTGCCGAAAAGACTGTATGAATGTGTGTGTGAGTGTTAGTGTGAATGAGAAAATATGGGGAATGACTTCCCCGAGAGTTCCTCGTATATTTTGGAATTACGTCTGGGTGTGTGTGTGAACACGATTGCTTAAAAACCAAAGCAGCTAGATCAATGAAATTTGGTATATGCTCCTTACACATAGTTTTTGAAATAATCACAGAAGAAATAGAAAATTTTCATTAATTTTGATAAAAAATCAAAACAAAATCATACAGGTGTCAATGAAAAAAAGGGTAAAAACATACTCAATTTCATTAATTAAACATAATTGTATTCAATTAATTAACGCATTTTTTTAATTAACAACACCCCATAAATTTTTCCGTAACAATATCTTGAATTTTGAATTGTATGAAATAAAACAATACACATTATTTATAAAAATGAATGTTATTTTGTTTCTAGTAATATAACATATTATATATATAAATTTTTACTGCAGCTCTTGAGCTCCGGCTGCTGTAGGCCTTGCTGGGGGGGGGGGGGGGGCAGCTGGGGCAGCATTTCGCTCCAAAACAACGCTCCCCAGCCCCGCTGCCCTTTGATTTCCCAGAGAATGTCGGTTTATTCTTATTATTTTTTTTTTGGAAAAATAATTGTTTTCAATGAATGTTATTTTGCTTCTTATAACTGAAAAAATTAAAAAAAAAAAAAAAAATTATTATATGATCATAATAGTAGATATATATTATGTCGCTCATATGGAGCAAGAGTGTCATAACTCAAAATTTCTATTTTATTTCTGGAAATCAAAAAAAAAAAAAAAAATAAATAAATAAATGGATAAATAAATAAAACACCCAGGAACACATTTACATAATAAAAATTCAAATTAAAAAAGGAAGCTATACAAATTAATTATTTAATATATAATATCATTGGTACACCTTCCACAAAACTTCTTTTTAATTGAAATGTTAAGGTTTTGAAGTAAGTAAAGAAAGTTTAAAAAAATTGGCAATTCAAAAAAATTAGATATTGTGCTGCGAGTATGAAAAGATTAGATATGTCCCTCAGCTAGATAAAAGAGGTTTTTTTTTTTGTTATCCTTACTGTTCCAAATTTGAACTCTTCTTCAGAACTTATTTTGAGTTTTAAAAAAATTATTATTTGACTTGTAAGATGCATTTTCTTTGACCATCCAGCGATTCTTGATTGTAAATCATTCATAATTTAGTCTGATATATAGACTAAGTGTTTTTAATTTTTAACACCACATGAAGTTGATACTTTTTTTCGCCTGTATTTTCGAATTAATATTTCAATGCTGCATTTTTTTTCGATTATCATTTCAGTCATTATTAATGTTGCTGATCAATGTCAGGCATGGATCTTTCTCTGTTCCATTAATTTTGTACCCAGGTGTATTTCACTTGAATGTGTCTGGTCACGTTACGCTAGTATGTAGATATATATGTTCCATTAAAGTATTATATGAATTCTATATAGTGTAGGATCCAGGGGCGGAACGAATTTGAATCAGGGGGGAGGGGGGGGGGGGCAAAAACAAATCTACTAAAAAGCTTTAAAAATTTTAAATAAAATCACAATTTTAATAAAATTTATACTCTTTGAAGGAAATAAATATTTTTAATTTTCTTCTTTTAATTCAATATAAAATGTTTTTAGAAATTAGAAATATTGTACAATAGGGTTTACATAAAATATTTTGAAAACAAAAAAAAAAAATGAATTTCTTACTCTTTTAATTTTTTTTTAATTTAAAAGATTTTATTTTTCAAAAGTAAAAATGTATCATTTTAAAAATAAATGGTCAAGAGAGACGATGGTCACGTCGCAAGACAAATCTGAAGATTTCAGACGTAACTACATTTATTAATGTTATTTGTATTTACCTTAATGTAAGACATAATCTTTCTTCTGGAGAAATTGGATTTTGAAATGTTTTTTTTTTTTTTTCAAGTCACAATATGCCTTTTTCATAAAGCTCTGATGGAGTCATGCACATGTGCTTATTGGAATAAAATATTTTAAAATATACTGATACTATTAAAAAAAAAATTTACAAAATAAACTTCCAGGTTTAAAAAAAACAAAATACAAACATGAAGCAATCAATGAAACAATAATTAAACTTAATATATGATAATTGTTAAAATTCTTTTAAAAACTTAAAAACTATTAAAACAGATCGATATTACATGTGCGACGTTACGTCATGGTTGCCCGCGCAGGCCAAAGCCTAATTGCGCCGATTTTTATTGGTCTTTTTTACGGCCTTTGATATTTGTTGGATTTTTTCTTGAAGTGTATTATCTGCGCTATTAGGTTTTTCAAAAATTGAGATCATAATAAGATCTTTTTTAGATTCTTGAGTTTTAAATATAGCTGAAATAAAAAATGCAGATATTTTTTTTTAAAACAAAAGTTAATCTATCAAAAGTAATTAAATTTGGTAATAGATATTACGTGCGACGTAACGTCATGGGTGCCCGTGCAGGCCGAAGCCTAATTAATTGCGGCGATGTTGGTTTGTCCTTTTTGCCTCTCTGCTAATTAATTTAATTAGGTCTTCAAGAGTATGATCACCACTACTGTTTAAATAAAAAGAAACTATGAGCAAGACTTTATTTGATTGCTTATTCTTATATAAACCTGAAATAAAAAATGCAGATATTTTTTTTTAAAACAAAAGTTAATCTATTAAAAGTAATTAAATTTGGTAATAGATATTACGTGCGACGTAACGTCATGGGTGCCCGGGTGCCCGCGCAGGCCGAAGCCTAATTAATTGCGGCGATGTTGGTTTGTCCTTTTTGCCTCTTTGCCATTACATGCTAATAAGGATTAATTAAAAGGTTATTAATTATTATAAATGAATGGTAGAAATTTTATATAAATATTTTCTTTTATTTAACGCCCAAAATAATACAAATATTATCAATATTCTAATTATTATTAAATTTTATAATTATTTTATTTACTTATATTTTTACATTACATTTTTCTATTATAAATTTAATTCAGAACATTAGAAGTCGATCAAGGTCATAAGCCCCCTCCCCGCAACTCAAAGGAGGAGGGACAAGCGTTTGCGCACCCCTCTGAGTGAATCCAAGCGACGCCTCAGACGCAACTCAACCCTTTAGCATTCAACATCTCGTTTAAAGTGTGCACCTAAAAAATAAATAATCACGTATTAATTTTATTGAAAACATCAAGATAAAACTTCAAATCACATTACTCACCTAAGAAATACCTGGCCGTGTTGTCTACCTGGCGTCTCTCCACACACGACCACGGCAATCATCTTCTGACTCCAGGGTACAGACCCCAGTGTCTACACAAATCTTCTTTCAACGGTACCAACAAGATAAGTGCCAACCCTTTTATCCCCATCGCGACCCATTTGTGAAGTGATGTTCTTTTAATTAAATAATTTTCATCAAAAAAAGCGCTTAACTTTAACTTTAAATTACTTATTTCTTACTTAAAAATCGAGCTCGTATAAATAACTTTCAATATAATTTTAAGATTAATTATAATATTTCCTTTAAATAAATTATACTACATAATTTCTTAATTACTCTAATTAATTAATTAATTCAATTAACAAAGCGAAGCAGATAAAAAATACTCTACTACAACAATAAAAATATATTTGAATACTTGTAAAATAAACAACTACCTATTTTTGTTAATTAAACTTCCTAATTTTTAAACTCATCTCTTTGTTTTTATTTCATTCCCAATTTGAATATCTCTAAGAATGTTATAAGGTTGTGTGAATAATTAAATACACACACACACCCCCAACCAATATAACATAATATGGTGGAGGATGCTGGGGATTGAGGTGATTTCAAAGAAATCACACACCTTTTCAAGGCCAGCAATTGCTGATTCATTATAATTAAAGAAATAAATCCAAATTTAATACTTTATTTCAATCATAGAAAATAAAACTCAAATATCTTTTATCAAACAAAAAAAAAATTTTATAATAAATAAAACCGGAGATATTCAAATGAGAGAATGTATCAAAATTTAATTAAATCAAAATTAAATATTTTTGATCCAATTTTAAAATCAAACTTTAAAATTGCGAAAATTAAAGTAAATAAAATATTTAAAATTTTTTTTTAAATTAAAATCAAAAAGCCAAACAAATTTATTAAATCCATTTGCGGAAATCAAAAGACAAGCAAATATATAAATTTTATCGAAATTATTTAAAAATTAAATAAAATAAATAAATCCAAACATAAACAAATCGCTGTCAGTCTGACACTTCTCATTTGTCATTTTGACATTTGTTTGACATTTTTAATTGACATTTTTATTTCTCTTAATTTCATTATGAATCCTGATCAATTTCAGCAATCATTATTTACACTCCTCCAACAAGTGAATTCTAATTTCCAACAATACAATAATAGATTTGATAAACTGGATCATAAATTAGATGAGTGGTTAGTAAGACTTAAGGCCAATCCACAAGGGCAAGCTCTTCCAGTCAGACAAAGAGAAGTGGTTCAATCCAAGGAAGTTACGGAAAATATTCAAAATTCAGCCCATTCTCAATCGACACCCATAAAAACTTACGGCGGATCCCTCATTTCAAGATTCTAGTGAGAATCGAGATGAGAAGAGTATAGAAACGGCTATACTGCCTTTGGATCCAAACCCGTCCATTACTTTACCATCTACACCAGTTAAAACGCCGGCGGATCCCTCATTTCAAGATTCCACTGTGAATCAAAATGAGAAATGTATAGACACGGCTATACTGCCCTTGGATCCAAACCCGTCAAATAAATTACCAACTACACCACAAAAATTCCATCTAGTAACTTCAGACTCTCAAAATTTTACCTCCTCTCGGTCAGATAATAATAATATTAAACAATTTGTTGTCCATGCTCCTTCAGTTAAGAAAGTCCGTCGCCCAATAATTAATTTTATGTCATCAAAATACATTATTTATCTCAAGGACACGGACAATTATTGTCCAGTACCTTATTCCCCGCTAGAAGATGAAAATGTCTCAGCTCATACCTTATATACAACTTTTTCAAAAAATGTCAACAAGTTTAATGTCAGTCACAGATGTAATTTGGTAGTATCAGTACGTAGAAATCATCATTCGTCTCATGCTCTAGATCGACTACCATATCATCATACTACGCGTTTTAAATTAGTATAAAAAAAAAAAATCAAAGATAGATATATATGAAATCGCCTTATGAAAAAAATAAATAAAATTTTACTGACTTAAACATTGACATTGATTTCCTGCAAAAAAAAAAAGAAATAAAACCAATTTTTGACCTACTTAAATGGCTATTTTTGAATGAAATTTAAAAAAAAAAAATTTTTATTTAAATAAAATAATAAAAATTTAAACAAAAGTATAGTAATAGTGACCTTGACATTGATAGTAAAAATTTTTAATATAAAATTCAAATATATTTTTCAATGAATTTAAAAAAAAAAAAAAATGAATAATTTAAAAATAAATAAGATTACAAAAAAAAAATATCCATTCATAATTCTCATTTAATAGAAAAATTTCTATCTACATAAAGATTTATTAAATCTATTCATTCATAATGTATATTTTTTTAAACCCTTCTAATCAATTATCTTAAACATGAATATATATATTACAAAAAAAAATTTAAATAAATAAATAACTTATAATAATTCTAATTGTTATATGACTATGTATAATTAAACACTCATGGTGAAGCATTCACAACTTTCAAATTAAAAGTAAAACATAACAAATTTTAAATCTTAATTAATATAATATACCTATTCGAAATATATATATTTATACAAAAAAATTTTTATTGAAATATCTTAAATGAGCTACCGAAACTTTTCTTATAATGTACTATATTTTATTTCTGAATGATTTTGGAACAAATATAATAAAAGAAGTAACTATAATGAGATCGAAGTGTTGCCCTACCCAAGGAGATAGAACCGAAAGTCACCGTGCAGTAGTTTTTAGAGGAATCAGAACCCCAAATAAACAAATAAACATAGGCGAAGGCCTTTATACTTACTATTAAAAAAAAATAAACCTTAATAGCGGAGGCTTAACTCAAAACTTATATTAGGTTTGTGTCGTTATAGAAACGCACAACCAACCCCACTTATAAATAAATACGGTGGCAACCATAAGACCACTAGGTTCGTGTAGTTATGGAAAACTCAC
>JAKCPI010024097.1:0-18191 GCA_023213315.1 Euborellia annulipes | reverse complement strand
AGCCCTCGGGGCATGGCGTAGAGGTTAGCGTGCTAACCTCATATACCAAACGTCGCGGGTTCGGACCCCAGGCAGTCCGATGATTTTATTTAAGCCATCTGGATACCAGATGGCTTAAATAAAAATGCCTGGACCCTAATATATATAAATTCATAAATAACGGTTATCGTAAATGTCTTATATGGCCTGAGCTGCCGAAAAGACAGTGTGAATGTGTGTGTAGTGTGAGTGTGAATGAGAAAAAAGTGTGAATGTTTTTTAAAAAAAAAAAAAAAATTCGCCAAAAACATTGACCAAAACATTCTCAAGAGGGCAGTGATTTAATTTAAGGTTCAGGAAATCCCAAATGAGCAACGCAGCTAGTCGTTTTTTCAATTTTTATTTAAACATAAAGTGCCAGCCAGGGCCAACCTGGTCATTGGATTTGTTGTATTATTAATAATTTCTTTGGCCAATTTGACAAAGAGGATCAATAAATTGACAATGGCTTGGCCCTGATGATGGTCCTATATGTGACCGAAACGTTAGCCCTGGCACTTAATGTTGAAATAAAAATTGAAAAAACGACTAGCTGCGTTGCTCATTTGAGATTTACTGAAACTTAAATTGTATTATCTGATTTAATTTAATCAAAATCGATATGTTAATATTTTTTTGTAAAAAAGAACAAGTTTGTCACTTGAACTGACCGTTTCGTATAAAAAGCTCTTAGCATTGCTTTGCATATACGTACAGTGAGGGACAATACTAAGTCTCACTAATGTGTTTTCTACTTGTGATTATTTCATTGTTTTTATAAAAGAAAATGAAAATCTTTATTGGAAATTGTCTAGATTTGATTCCTAAAAGTTTGCGTTAAAAAATATATAATACTTTTTTTAAAAACAATGAAATAATCACAAGTAGAAAACGCATGGGTGGGACTTAATATTGTCCCTCACTGTATAAGCAATTTTATGTACAGTATATTAATACCCACAAATTGACAACTCTACATTTGACTGAATGCAGTGCTATTTGAGTTCATTCCATTACTGTGTAAAAAAATATTTTATTTCTTTGGCGAAACTTTCTCCAATACTCTTGAGTTTCATTTCGTAGAGGATTCATTCAATACAAAAAAAAAATCACTTATCTAACATTAAGAGTGAATTCAATTCAGATTTATAAATAATTTTTTAGATTTACTGGAGTTTTGCTAAATAATACAAAATTTTATATAAAAAAACCCTCCAACAAATACATTACTTATAGTTGCAGTTAGCATCGCATATATCACCGAGGGAATTGAAATGAGAAGTCTTTAAAGAAAAATTTCTTACTTAATCAGGCGCTTGTTATAGCAACAATAGGACAAATATCATGGTCTGATCCAAGGGCGTACCCAGGATCAAATCTAGAGTGGGGCAGATCATGGCTGTCCAGATTGTGACATAGCTTTTTCATATATATACAGTATAAATAGGGGAAAAGCCTTCGAATTAAAGGCATAAAAACCCTCGAGTCCCCGTCGCTATCGCCCTACCTAATTTTGTTTCATTTCATCACTTTATAAGCATTTTTTTTCTTGCTTCTAGGGAGGGGCAGCTGCCCCTCCCTGGGTACGCCCATGGTCTGATCTAACACCCTCTTAAGGATTTTGCTGACTTACTTAGGTTTTTAGATAAATCCAAAATGTTTGTCCATTTGCTGGCATAAAGAACGCCTGATGAGTAAAAAATTGTTCACATTTCTTGATTTGTTGGTTTGATTGCGAGTCCGGTGACCTGGATATCAATTTGCTTTCTTCGGCTATAAGCTTTGGAGAAATTTTAAATTAGACGCCCATTTGATTGTAATATTCTTTGATATGAATAATTAATTTTTCAAATACTGTATATTCTATTTTTTATGATTTGTCTTAAATGTATTTAAACAATATACTGTATTTGTTAAAATTTTATATTTTCTATTTTATAAATCGTTTTATATCAAAAAATATTTTACCTAAATGGAAAATGTAAAATCTTATTCTATATTCTTTGAGGCACGTTATAACCAGTCGTTTATAATTTCCCTCCTTTTTGCTCTTTTTTCTCACCTGGACCGAAACTAACCGAGCCGAACCCGAAAATTCCCAAGTTGTTTTAAATTTTTTTACTTTCTCTTACCCTATATTTTTCTAAACAAGCTGATCTGGCGGCAAGTTCCTTAGATCATAGATTAGGCCTATTTAAAGCTATATTTTTACTTTCTCTTACTTATATGTGTTTGTTAATATCAGGGGCGTATATAGAAATTTTTTTCGGGGAGGGCCTGAACTCAAAAATTTTCCTCAGAACTATGCGGAACCAAAGTTTTTCCCCCTGCGAAAAATTTAGTTTTTCCGGAACCCACATTTTCCGCTCTGCGGGAAATTTTTTCCCCGTTGGTGAAAATAATTTTACCTTATTTTTAGAGAGACGAAAATTTTGCCGCCCGCGGAACATTTCCTCTTTTGCGGAACCAAAATTTTCGTACTGCGGGTCCGAGCAAACATTTCGGGGGGGGGGGGGGGCGAGACCCTCTAATGTCTGTATATCACTATATATGTATATGCATTTGGAAAATTTCGGCCCTCGGCCCCCCTTATATACGCCCCTGGTTAGTCACCCCCCTAGAGCTTGAAAATAAACTTTTAATCAAAATCGGCCGAAAAATACTAGTACTTTATTGATGTAGGTACTTTTTCAGTTTTTTTTTTCGATTTTCTCGAAATTTGCTCCAACGATTTTGATTAAAATTCAAAAATCAATTATTTTTGATGCTCTTTAAAATGTATATTCTCATTTTGCCATTGAAATCTTCTGAAGACCACTTTACTTTTGTACTTCATAGGAAAGATAGAAGAAATGGTTTTTATTGTAATCCAAACTTATTAATTTTACATCCTAAAATTCGAAAGTACGGTACTGTTGGAAACTAAATATAGGTCTACATATGTCGACACAAAAAATCTGGTGTGACAAGTGCTGTGCGACCAGTCACACCAGATTTTTTATATTGTTTCAATTTAATTACCTACAAATTTTATCCATCACTGCCTTAAAAACAATCAAAATTTGCCGCTTTTCACTTATCATAATTTAATAATAAAAACATGGTGATAGCGGCAGGCGGTGCTGCCATCTGTTTCCCAATTGTTTCCCTCCACTAACGATACTCCTCATCGCGTTCCCTCCCTCCGAGTCGCTGTGACGTCATCCAAGCCACAAGATGGTGGACTGAAGGGTCACATGTCGACGACGACGGTGATACAGCTTGGGTCTGCGGGGCCATACTCAAGTGCTCAATTCCACTGGTCTCCGGGGGGAACGATATTTGCCAATTTGTGTCCGAAATTGATTTACACCAGACAACAACACCTTCGGCGCTTGGTCCCCACGCGATGGTGAGTGCCAAATTAATTTTAACCCCATTTACAGGTGCCAAAAAAAAATTATATCTACCATTATCGACCGGCTTTTTTTCTTTTTATATTAAAAATAAATAATATCACGGAGATCTTCGTATCTTTCAGAAAACCTTTTTCATCATCAGTTTTTTTTAATCAAATTGCTGAATAGATAACTTATCACTTTTCGAATACCAGGCATTTTTATGTCATTAACACTTGTTGCAAACAATAATAGTAATAATTTTAGATTAAACGTTTCAATTTTGAGTTTAATTTGTTACCTTAATTATTTTTATTCTTATTGATTATAAATTTTATTTTATTTTTTCTCTTTTGATGTGTTACCAAAGGGGATTAGAAATTAAATAAATTTTATCGCTCAAGATGGGAAGCAAAACAATGACTGACATTTAATTATGAAACAAGCATTTAATTAAAATAGTCTTCAAAATGATATTAACAAAGAATTGTCATGGGTGCCTTATTAGTCCAAAAATTATAATTTTTTTAAGCCTTTCGGCATCTGAGGCCTTATTGACTTTAAAATATAACTTGAGTATATTATTAACGATACATGTTATTCTGACACATTTATTTATACCAATTGGAATCAAAATGATTTACCAACAGCAAATAAATATTCATCGGACTTCCTGGGATGCGAATCCACTCTTGTCTTTTGTGGTTATCAATATTGATATTTTTGTCTTGTATATGTCAATATACAAAATTTATTATAATTACATGCAATTTTAACTTAACTAATCATAAAATTAACGTCATAGAATTTTTTTTTTTTTAAACACTCACACTTTTTTTCTCATTCACACTCACATTCACACCCACATAGACACAGTCTTTTCGGCAACTTAGGACCATTTAAGACTTGTATGTTTTAAATATATCAATTGGGGATCCAGGCATTCCATTTGGTATCCAAATGGCTTAAATAAAATCATCCATCTGCCTGGGATCAGAACCCGCGACTTTTGGTATACGAAGTTAGCACGCTAACCCCCTACACCAAGCCCCGAGGGACCGTCATAGAATTAAAAAATAACGATTTAACCCCTATAATAGGCCTCGGGGCTTGGTGTAGGCGATTAGGGGTTCGGACCCCAGGCAGTCCGATGATTTTATTTAAGCCATTTGGATATCAAACGCGTGGACCCCCAATAGATATATTAAACATACGAGTATCATTTAAAGTCTTAAATGGCCTAAGTTGCCGAAAAGACTGTGAAACACCTTATAATAGCCCTCGGGCCTTGGTGCCGTGGCTAGCTTGCTAGCCTTCGGTGCCAAGAGTTGCGGGTTCGCATCCCGTCTCATGCGACAATTTATTTCATTTAGATTGGCAAACCAACAACACAAATAAATAGAGACGGGGTCTAAATGGCCTTCGATGCCGAAAAAGACCTTAATGAAATTAAAAAAAATATTATGTACATATGTTCCATGGGACAACGTCCCAGAACATTCTTGTCTGTATTAAATAAATAAATAATATTCAATAATAATAATAATAATGATTTATCACTGATATTTTATTTATTTTTTCCTCTTAGTTCAATCGCCTATGATTTTTTCCTACCTTCTCTATACGTATATCATATGTTAATATTTGATATTTATTTAATATATTCTTTTATCCGCTGGCCTTCTTATCGCTCGAACCCTTTTTGTTTGTTTTCTTTTTGTCATATCCATATTTTAATGTCATCTTAACCCTCTTTAATTACCATTTCACTAGATTAGTCACTTATTAAAATATTACTAAATCATTTTATCAAATTATATTCATCTTAATAATGATATATATCTTAAATGCTTTATAAGAAAAAAAATTCTAATTTTTTTCTTTATAGTTTTAAATAAGATAATCATTGAGTTTTGTCTTTTTTTTAATCAATTGAAAAACATGATTAATTTCCTTATTATTTAAATTTATAAATAATACTTTGATAAATTTTTCTCAGTACATTACACGTGCTATATAAAAAAGAGTTAACTTGAAGATGTTTTCTTTTTTAAGTCTTTTAACGTTTGAGGCCTTATAAATTTTAAAAGATACTTATTATTTTAATTCTGATACCTGTGATCCGGACACATTTATATATACAAATGTAATGACATCCTCCGATCCGAACAGCATAATCACACGACTTTCGATTAAGTAGAAGAAAGTTATATGTTGTGCGGCCAGTCTCGCCAGATTGTTTCTTTAATATGAAAAGTTTTTAATGGAAATTTCAATAATTTAAACTAGAGGTTCCCAACCGGTGTGCCCGGCACCCAAGGGTGCCGCGAGAATGGCTAAGGGGTGCGCGAGATATTTAGAAAAAACTAAAAAAAAAAAAATCTGGTGTGATGGTCGCACCAGATTTTTTGTGTCGACATGTATTTAGTTTCCGACAGTAGGGTACATTCGATTTTCAAGATGTAAAATTTATAAGTATGGGAAAATATTTATATTTTGTTACCATGGCAATCATTTCTCCTATCTTTCCTATGGAGTTCAAGAGTAAAGTGGTCTTCAGAAGATTTCAATCACAAAATGAGAATATACATTTTAAAGAGAATCTAAAAAATAATTGATTTTTGAATTAAAAAAAATCGTTGAGCAAATTTGAGAAAATCGAAAAAAACTAAAAAGCATCAGTAAAGTACTAGTACTTTTTGGCCGATTTTGTTCAAAAGCTTCGTGTCACGTCCCATGGGGTTGCCTAACCTAAATATAAAATTTCAACCTCCTAGCTCTTTTCGTTCTTGAGATATTTTGTTCACAGACACACACACAGACAGACAGACAGTCAGACCATGTTCCAAAAACCACTTTTTTTAATTCAGGGGACCTCAAAACGTGAAGATCAAAATCCAAAAATCATCTTTTTATTTTTTATATCAATTTTTTTCTTTTTCTATATATATATATTATATATATAAATAGGAAAAAGAAATAAAAAAGAGGGGAGAAGAAAAAAGTTATTTTAAAAAAAAGTCAAGTGATTTGGGGGGAGAAAGAGGAAGGAGGCCTCTAGTGTGGAATTTTATTCTCCACCGCCCTTTGGGGGGGCGGGGAGCTCAAAAAGTTGGGAAACACTGTGTTGTGGGCGAGATTTTTGAAAATTTAATTAGTATTATTAGGCAATTGAATTGATAATATAAAATTCAGGGACAAATAAGAAAGATTTCTTTCATTGATAGATAACCGATAAATTCGACTAATAGGGTAATAAAGATGCCAGGATAATATAAACATCCTGCACGTGGACTCTTTTTCCAAAATAAGATAAACAACTGACCCAGCTAAGATTGCACACACAAAGAGAGTGATGATTTGTCGTCTCTCTCTAAAGTTAATAAAAGGCCCAAGACACAAGGGCAGGGCAGCTTATACTAGTACGAAAACCACACTAATAACATCCGTAGTGTATTGACTACCTACCCTGGGGGGGGGGGGTTTTTTTTTTTTTTTTTTTTTTTTTTTTTTTTTTTTTTTTTTTTTTTTTATTTTTTTTTTTTTTTTTATTAAAAATTTAAAATTTTTAAAAAAAAAAAAATTTTTCCCCCCCCGATTCAAATTCGTTCCGGCGCCCCTGCTACCTACCTATTGTATTTTCTACCAATCAATTATTTCATCAATTATATTATTTCATTTATTACTTATTCAACTTTATAATCAACTGTATTTTTATTCAATTATTCACTTATTAAACATCATTAAAATATAATCAAAGTATTCATTGGACACCCCATTCTTCAACTCTTTAAGAGAAGGTTCTCAGGTACCTGTAATTACCTGGGTGGTGGCACCAATAACAACGGCGAGTCTCAACAGCGAGCAACTAAGTAATTAAAAGATATAGTTGGGGCTCACAACAAGAGTGGGCAGCTTTGGAATAAATTAAGCAGCATCACAACATCTGCGAGATAGGAGAAGCAGCCCACAACAACTGATTTAAACGTAGAATTGAATTGAGTTTTCATCTACTTTTATAAAAACGCTAAAATAAACAATTGAGAAAACGCGTGTGCTTCAACTTTGTTAAGCGCCTTGGGCGTATCTTGGACGAGTTTTTATTTTGATACAAGATTTTTTATTAAAAAAAAAAAAAAAAAAAAAAAAAAAACTATTGCTCATTCTTATTGTACAAATGTTCTTATTTTTTATTTTGACACGAGTCTGGTTGACCCGTGCAAGGCAATAGTACGCGTGTCACGCGCGGCGTGTGTCCTTTGGGATGCCTAACTCATCGGCGTTAAGAAATTTTATTCTTTTATTCATAGGTTTTTATGGTTCTTAGATTGGTCTCGGAATATTTGAATCTGTATACCTGAATTATCCCACTTTTCCTCCCCCCCCCTCTGTATCCGCCCTTGACTCTATCTGATTCATCCGTCAACTTACGCTAAAACTAGCTATCAAAATAGACTGAATGACAAAAAATTTTAATTAAACATTTATAAATTTTTTCGTTCTTTTTTTGAAGTAGAGAAAATTTAAATATTATAAAAGATATTTTTAATTTTAATCACTTGCTCAGGGGCCCACTTCTTGTGGGTACGTGGATGGCGACCACGAGCTACCCGAGCTGGGAATGGCAGTCCTGTTCTTTACATGTCTGTCCCTTCCTTCTATATTTTCAACAGGCGTCAGACCGTGTGACGGGTCGGCCTGTTCTATTTCTTCCGCCGACCCCCGACTGTAAGCAGGATTAAGGCTAGGAAAGAAGAAGAAGACGAACTAATCCGCGGGATTGAAACAATCTTCCCCAAAACAATGGCGAGGACAGAAGAAGAAGAAGATTTAATTTTAATCAGTATCTCCAACTTTTTGTTTATAATCTAACACGAAAATTAAAAAATATTCAACTTTATATACCAGTATATATTCGCTCAGGGGCCCACATCTTGTGGGTACGTGGACGGCGACCACGAGCTGCCCGAGCTGGGTCAGGCAGGCCTTCAGTTCTTTCTATGTCTGTCTCTTCCTTCCTCTTTTCAACAAGCGTCAGACCGTGTGACGGGCCGACCTGTCCTATATCTTCCGGTCGCAAAAACTCATGATAGGGTTGGAGGAAGGAAGTTAGGTCCGCCGACCCCGCATCGCGAGAATAAGGCAAGGACAGAAGAAGATATACGAGTATATATCGTATTTACTTTTTTGTAAAAAGTAAAATCTCTAAAAGGCCTCTTAAAGGCCACTGAGCAGACTGAGCATGACAAGAGCGCACGCCCATTTTGCCAAGTTGTTTATGAAACCGGGGATGACTATTAATTTAAAGAGCTCACTCCGTGTTCCCTCCCTTGAGATGATATAAACTTAGCTGGAGATTCTAATTAAAATAATACAAACCTTTATAATAAATACATTCTTGTTAATTCAGAAGCTTCTTTCTTGTCTGTGTCAAAAAAGCACTATATTCAAGAGGTATATTTTTATAACTAAAAATTATTTCGTCGAAATTCTGCCGATTTACAACCAATATCCAATCACGCTGCATTGCTTGTTAAAAGCGTGCATAAGTCAACCATTTCAGATGACATTAAGCGATAATTTTCCGATGACGGCCAAAGCGCCATCGCTATCGCCAACATTGAACGACGTTCGTGGTTAATTTTTTATGTTATTAAATTATATATTTTGATTATTATTATTATTATTATTTTATTTCATGGTTCACTCCCTTGCCAGTGACACATCACATAGTCGTCGCCATTGCCTTCGCCAGCGTCCAAATAGGCGCCGTTGTTTACGAAACGAATTGGACTAGAAAACCCCTGAAAATTGAAATCACACCCGATTAATTAACACTAAATAATAATTGATAGATAGGTAATATCGTAATTTGTAAATATTTATAAACAATCGTAGAATATTGTGAATGTGATTTATACTTTATCTATCTGGGCAACATCTTCTAGCCCATTTTCCAAAATTTGACAACAATATTCATTTTTTTTTTTTTTTTTTGCCTTTTTTAAATAGCTTAATCTTGGAAAAATATTAAATCTTTTGAGATCATCTTATTTTATTTTCAACTCCGACCCGTTGAGAGGTTTTTCACTCTCCCAAATTCAGGTCTTAGGGGAAATCCAACTCTATGATATAATTATTTTGTTTTCCACAAAGAAAACAATATAATTCTGTTCTTTTTTATTTCTTTCGGGAATTATTTACTCGGAAAGAGTCAGATTGATTTATTTTAAAAATTGTATTCCTTTGAAACAGAGGTAGAGCTCTTGCTTCACATCCCAATGGTGAATGATCCATTTCTTGATCAAAGCGATAAAGTTTTTATAAATCATTTTGAAGTTTTTCTGTATTTCTTATTCGATTTAAGAATTTAATACTTTCATTCGTAATTCATCATGAAAAAGCTTGTTTATTCAACCTAAATTTTTTTCGTTCACCTTTGGACTTGAATCTTGATGTCATTGAAATTAGACAAAAAAAAATTTGGATAGACAATGATTATAAATATTAATCATTCTTTCATTATGATGTTAAATCTTTCGACATTATAATTATTAATCGATTTTAATCTGGAAGTTTACTCGTAGATCCTGCAGGTCGTATTCAGGATCTACGATTAAACTTCCTGATTAAAATCGATTAATCAATTTCTCGTACAAATCCAGTTCTCTTTTAATTATAATTATTATTTTGTTATTAAAATTTTCTAATTAAACAAATAGAGAAGAAAAATTTAAATTTTTTCCATTTTATATATATGAACTTTATTTTTTTTATTTTGACTTCTCAGCTACTGAGGCCATTTAGGGGCATATATTTATTTTTTAAATTATATTATACCGTTTGATTCCTCGGGGTCACCCACCCGCATTTGGCATTGCTTAACTGCAATCATTTTGGAAACTGTTGCTTTAATTCGTTGCCAAACCCCCAAAAACTTTATTTATTATTTATCTGGATATATTTTCACTTAAGACTGGCTTAAGACTTTTTAAAGAAAAGTCATTTCGGTTGCTAACGCCATTTGACTTTACAAATTTTTGTATATTTATATCGATGACTTCCGGTAGGCGTTTAACAGTCTGTTTCTTGGTGGTCACCTATGCCAATTTACATCATTGCTTGACTTTGCTTAACAATACGAATTTCAATGACTGTTCTTCATTCTTCTTGACTGGTCTTTCGGCTTTCTTTTTATTAAAATTGTTTTTTTTTTTTTATTTAATTTAAGGTCTTTTTCGGCATCGAAGGCCATTTAGCTCTATTTATTTCAATTGGATTGGTAGACAATCCAATATTAAAATTGTTAAGACTTATTTTAATAATTTTTAGACTCAGAATGGCGAGTCAATTTTGTTTATTTTTTATTTATTGAAATACAAATTAAATTCTCCCTGTCTAGACGTAATAGATAAAGAATTACGTACATATTCATATTAAATTTTGTTGAACCCTACAAAATCTGATAAACAAATTTTTAGAGTTTGACCATGAAAAAGAATTTTATCTTTTTTATTTATTATTCATTGGCGGATTATGTAATTAAGAATTTTTTTATTAAAATCACAATGAATATTTGTGTGATCCTTTGAACTTAGATTTTCCCCTCTCTACAGAAAATTATTGTTATTGTGCTGTTTCATCCAATGCAGACATATAAATAATTTAAAATAGATAAATCTGCTAACTAGAAAATTATTATCTTACGAGATGAATGCCCTTAGAGGTTGAAAAGGGAAAATAATGAAAGCAACACAAATGTTAGCTAGAGAGAGATTTACAAAATGGATACGGAATGGAATAGAGAGAGGAATTAAGCTAACTTAAGGCATCGGAGTCAAAATTTTATAAATAAAGATCATTTAACTTATTCATTATTTTTCATTTAAGATAGCAAGTTTGCGAGATATGTTTGTGCTTAAGATTGGGCAAAAATTGCACCCCCTGGAGTCGAACCAAGGGGTTTGTGCCCAATCTTAAGCACAAACATATCTTGCAAACTTGCTATCTTAAACGATATATTGACTGACTAATGAACAGTCTATTTGAGCATTGATTGAAAAAATTCCACCTTTTTCAAACAAGGCTCTACCTAGTTATTATTTTTCATGTTAATTATTTTTATGAACGAATAAAATTTTATTTGATAAAATCTCAGTCACTTTTGTTAAAAATTTTAAATCATGTTTTTGTACGTAAATGCAGGTGCATATCACAGAATCTATGAAGTCTTTGATTTAATTTGAATCTTATAAATTTGTGTATGTACAGTATTTCTGTAAAATGCATAAATTGATACTAGAGCTAAGATGAAAGGAAAAAAACTGCTTTGGTTGTTTTTGTATACGGTAAAATTAATGAAAATGTAAAGGGGGATAGATATTAGTCAATCCCCAGAAAGGAGAGACAAGCCACAACAACAAGCCAGGGAACAACTGGCCTAGAATTTGTAATGTTGATAATAAGAAAATATTCTTTCGTCCTTAAAAATGAAATTAAAAGCTCCTGTTTTAAATGAAAATAAAGTAGGATAATAAATTTTCTCAAACAACTATTCCTACGAATTCTTCCTGTTATTAAAACTGTCAAGAGTACGAATAATGGTTATTCTTCTTTAATTTATATACACGTGTAGCTTACATTACAATTTGATAATTAATAAAAATTCAATGATGTTTTGTACATTCATTTTCCTAATTAACTTGTGTTCTAAACAATATCTGATGTTTTCTAAGCAATAGAGGTGATAATTCCATCCAGTACAGCGCAAGTGGCCTGATCGCGCCTCAATTCTAATAAATAATAATATAAATCCATCCAGCAGGTGAATTGATGATCTGTTAGAGTACGTCATTAAATTATTCATGGCATTCGGGCTGCTAGAATACTCTAATATGAAAACTAATTTGTTGGAGCAATTTCCTCTTCAGAAAACGAGAGATTTCCACTTTACGCCTGACACTTCTGCAACCAAATCTATTCTCGTGCTACATAGATCCTCTAATTTAATGGAAATATTAAATGGAGAATTTCAATGCATAGGAAAAAAAACAGCTTTGAGAAAAAAATTGTTCTTTATCATTTTTCTTTTCGTTGATGAGAATTTTTTTTTTAACACTCACACTTTTTTACCACACTCAGTCTTTTCGGCAACTCAGGCCATATGATACTCATTTTGATTTTTTTCTTTTGCATTTTTATAAATTAGATATAATAAGACTTAACACAATAGATGACGAGTTTCCAAGATTTTTTTTTACGACTTTTGACCTTCGTCGCTCAATACTACTTTCTTTATCATTTAGGCCTAGTTATTATTAATATTGATAGCTGTATACTTTACTATTTGTAATACGTATTTATTTTTGATTAAATGTACTTTTGACAAGTTTATTTTATCTTTGTTCTCTGTTTTTGTTCTTTGTTTCATAAGTCAACCTTTGTATACATAGAAAGAATTCAAACATTCACCTGCAACCTAATTTGATTTTCCTTTCTTTGTATCTTGAAACAAACAATTTTAATAATCGTATAATTGTTCACCTTTATGTTTATTTGACAATAATGCTTCTCTTTTATATTTTTTATTTTTTTTGATAATAAAAAAAAGCGACTGACCCAGTAAAATTGCATAAAATCTCGTTAAATCTGGTTATAAAAATGAAGCGATTCAACCTTTTCATTTTATTTATTTTTTTTTTTATAAAAACAAAAGTAATGTAATATTTAATTATTTTTACGAGCAATTTCAAAATAAAAATTATATTTTTTATATCATTAAAAATGTATATTATACTGTAAAGGGCTATATTCTAATAATGAATTTGAAAAGAGAAATTTGTTCTAATGGTTCATGGGGGAGTGGTATAATTTGAAAAAAATTTATTCAATTGCAACTGTAAATCTCCCAGACAGCTTGGAATAGTGTAGAAAAATTGCGAATCATGCATATATTGCCAATATTGCAGGAATATTGCGAATCTTGCAAAATATTGACAACATTGCTACTTTAAGAACTACGGGTTTATTATTTATACGGGAGATCTGGTTTAGATTATTAGACGAATATTTTGCTGCGGAAATCTTAATTAATAACACTCAAAATAGAGGTTATAATTAAATCTATTTTTTGGGATGGGGAAAGTGCTTCCCTTTCTTATTCAACAATATTTATGGCACTGTAGAACCCGAAGTGATTTTTTTCCTATAAATTTTTCATTCGACCTTACTTTATTGCTAGACGATGCAACGTTTTTTTTTTTTACCGCTTACATAAATTGCAGCTTTTCGCTTATCCTGAATCTGGGAATTAATTTCCTTTCCAATCCAATTTGATATTCAATATTATTTTTTTTTTAATTACAAAATGTAAAATGAGAATACATAGAAATGTAATAACTGGCGGAATGTTGAAAGGCTTCCCATTCCTTCCCAGACCAGCTACTAGTTAGACACCCTTGTGTTCATTCTTAAGAGGTCAATATCGATAATTAAAAATAAAATTCAAGAAAAATACAAATTAAATTTGTTATCTTCCTCATTCTTTTAGATTTGTAACAAACAGTGCCGGATTAAGCAAGATGGAGGCCCTTAGGCAGTCGAATTCTCGGAGCCTTGACAACTAGACAACTAATAATTTTACCAATATGATTATATTACACAAGAGTTTTAGAGTCCGAAATTTTCAAAATTTCCCCAAGGGACTCGAGGAAAAATCGAAATTTATAGAACTATATAATGTTATATATATAGGATTCTATAATTTTAAAATATGTTTTTAGGGGGTGAGGGGTAAATCTTCGGCCCCCACCCCCGAAAAATAATTATATATACGTCCTCTACTTTTACCAGAGCTCGCTGGTTCGCTTCCGCAACAAAAATTCATTTCAATTGAATTGGCTGCAAACAAATTTAAATAAATATCGACGGGGTCCAAATTAGGGTCCGACCGAAACAAGATTTACAGCCGAAACCGAATATTCCGCCTCGATCTTAGTTTCGGCCGAAACCGTAACCGAAACTTGTATTTTCTATAAAAAATTCATATCATTTTACCTTTTTTTTTTTTTTTGTTTTTTTTTTGAAATTTTTTCTTGCTTTGCGGAAAATATTTTTTCCCTTCCCGTGAAAATCATTTTACCTTATTTTTTGCATGCGAGTCAGGTTTCGGCCGGCCGAAACCAGGATTTTTGACCCAAACCGAATATTCGGTCGGTTTCTAGTCCAAATGGCCTCAGATGTCTAAAAGAGTTAAAAAAAATATAATGTTGCGGGGCCCCTAAGAAATGTGGGGCCCATAGGCGATCGCCTAATGGGTAATCCGGCACTGGTAACAAATGATGTCAACCTGAATTAAATACTTTATTTGAATTTTGAAATTATTCCTAAAAGTAAATTTAAAACTGAGATTGAAATATTGCACAGGATAATACAAAACAAAATTCGATCCTTATAATGCAATCAAGAAATGACATTTGACGTTAATAAACAAGTCTGTTCAACAAGCAGATTCCTCACTGGCTCGAATATCGTCACCTAAACCGCACCGGTTGTTTTCTTAATTTTTTTTTTTGTCTAATGACACTCAAGAGATCGCATTGATGCAATCAGGTTTTATTCCTCTCAAATTACACCCTTTCTTGCCTCCTGACATGACAGATATCTCATTAAGAATTATAAAAAGTCTAATAATCCCCCTCAAGATGCGATGTCTTGATATGTAGAAGCACGTCATCAAGTGAAAAAAAGATAATTAACAATCGAATATTTATAATTCATTTCAAAACACCTCTTCTCTAGATATATCCACTATCTATAAAAATTATATTACTAATCTTTTAGATGCACATTTAAAGGTATCATTTCATAAGGAAGCGTTCTTAAAGAGAAAGTAAGGAGAAAGTGAAAGTTTGTTGAATATTTAAACATTTTTTTACTTTTAAAGTAAATTAACTATTATTACATTTTCAATTTAAAAATACATGCTGGAGATGTGATGGCAGTTTGAGCCCCTAACTCCTCCGTTCTGGGGCGTATATAGAAATTTTTTTTCGGGGAGGGCTTGAACTCAAAAATTTCTCTGCGAAAAATTTTGTTTTTGCGGAACAAAGTTTTCCGCCCTGCAAAGGTTTTTTGCCCTTCGGTGAAAATCATTTTACCTTTTTTTTTTTTAGAGACACACGGAAATTTTCGCTCTTTTGCCGGAACCAAAATTTTTCACGCACAGGCTATCAAACATTTTGGGGGGGGGGCGAGGCCCCTCTTCCCACCCCCTATATACGTCCCTGCCTCCGTTTCATCTCATATCGGGCCGTCGGAAAATTTAATTTATAACTTTCCTAAATCCCACCGAAACAAATTTTAATTTTAGATTTGAAAATTTTATTCATTTATTTATTTTTTTAAATATTTCATATTTTGATGAAAAATTTCGTTTAAAGATGTCGAAAAATATATGGTGTGACTGGTCGCACAGCAAACAACTTTCCCTTACCTATAATATGAGAAAATTGTGTTCTGTGTCGTCATATATTTAGTTTCCATCAGTACGATACATTAAGATTCAAGATGTACAATTTATAAACATCTGAAAATATTTATATTTATTATGGCAAACTAACTTAAATAAATTTCAACCTCGTATCTTTTCGTTCTTGAGATATTTTCTTCACACAGGACAGACATGTTGCGAAAACCACTTTTTTGCATTCAGGGAACTTCAAACGTGTATATCCATCAAAATCTCGACATCGAATTTTTTGATATGAATCCAATACTTTATTTATATTAACATATATATAGGGAAGAGAAAGTAAAAATAATTTTTTTTAAATTTTGCTCTCTCGGCTGCTGAGATCATTTAGGGCCGATTTTTTAAGAATATAGGATTTATTAAAATTATTAATTAAAGCTGAATAGAAGTTGCAATTGATTCATTTAAAAGGGAAAAACAGACACATGACCCTAGAAGGTTTGCGTCCCCTCAGGCGTAGTTTCGGCTTTCTTAATTTTTTATTTCATAAATTATTCATCCCCAAACTTTTTCTCCTATGTCTTATTTATAAATGTTTTTTTTTTAAAGATATTTTTCTTCTACTGAAAGTTCCAAAGTCTGATCGATTGATTGCTAAATACTATTAGCTTAGAAAATGACTTGAGAATATTATTTTATTTTTATTTTGTTATTTAATGGGGCAATTATCTTTATTTTTGGACCAGGGGCATTTGATAGAGAGAAGCTTATTGGTTGGCCGAATAAAAACGAGATAACTGAATTCGAGATGGAATACCAATTAACTTCATTAATTTTCAAACATGGATTTAATTACTTAATATAAACTAAACCTTCGAGTTTCTTGAGATAAACCATGACAATTTCTTATTTATTATTTTTTTTTTTTTTTTTGCATAAATTTATTAAAGTATCTAGTTACTTTGCGAGGTCGAAATGTTAAATACATTTTTTTGTTCAAAATTAAAAAAAAAAATACATAATTACATAATATCTAGATAAAATAATTTTATCTAATAGGTTAAAATAATAGAAAATATGTTCAGTTTAAGTCAGCCATATTTATCAGGGGCGTATTTATGGGGGCCGAGGGCCCCGGGCCCCCCCCGAAATTTCCCAAACACATATACATATATAGAGATATACAGACATCAGCGCAAACAAATTTTTCCGCAGGATGGACAACTTTGGTTCCGCAATAGAAAAAATGTTCCGCAAAAAATTTCGTGTGAAAAAATATAGTTTCTTGAAAAAAAAAATTTTCCGCAGAAAAATTTTTGAGTCTGGCCCCCGAAAAAAATTTCTATATACGCCCCTGATTATTAAGCCGGATGCGCACTAGCGAAACTTTATTTGAGGGCCGAATTCATTTTTTTTTCTTTTCCAAAAATTTTTTTTCTAATTTCTATTTAGTAATTTATATACATAATTTTTAAGATAAGGCTTAACTAATTTTCCAGGACTCTTTATGTTCTCTTTATGGATGTCAAACTTCATTTCAAATATTAAAGTTGGTCAAAGAGATCGTGACAGACAGCTGGATAGACGGACATTAGCGAATTAGATATACGTATAGCCTTCACTATTCGAAAATAGTATATTTTGATGGAAATACTCAAGGACAATAATATTAACCTCGATCTTGACTTAATTTTTCTTCCGCTTCTATTAATAAATATATATATTTTTAAATAAGATTATTTATATCTGTGTCTGTGAAAATTAGCTTTTATTAATTACAAAAAAAACGATTGGCCCTCTCCTTACTAATATTATAATATGCCGCCCCCCTCCCTTCCCCCTCGCCCTGACTCTAACTAACAAGCCAAATTGATTATGAATCTTTAATCTTTCTTTAAATTTGATTCTAAAATTTTCTCCCCCTCCCACTTCTTTTTTTTTTCTTATTTTTCTTTTCCTATTTGGCCTTTCTTGGTGTCAAGTCTTTATCTCCGCTCTATTATAAGATGCTTTTAGGTTAACGAGCATTAAAGGCTCCATTTCCTTGTTTTTTATTTCT
This sequence comes from Euborellia annulipes, assembly GCA_023213315.1. Classification (NCBI taxonomy): domain Eukaryota; kingdom Metazoa; phylum Arthropoda; class Insecta; order Dermaptera; family Anisolabididae; genus Euborellia; species Euborellia annulipes. The sequence goes on along the minus strand of JAKCPI010024097.1, from coordinate 265 downwards.
TTCTTTTTGTTCGAATAAACACCAAGAGTAGCTTATGATAAGCATGTGATAATAAAAATAAATACATTTTTGGTCTAAATGGCCTCAGATACCGAAAAAAAACCTTTAAATTATTTTCATTCAATAAATACAATTTTAAAATTGAAGAAATAAACTGGCTGTTATATTTAACAATAAGAGGATAAAGGAGCAAGCAGCCAGGTAGTTAGTCTCCACGAAATGAAACTCTCTGTTGAGGAAACAGTTTCTGTTTTAATGAAATATA
>JAKCPI010024096.1:0-10968 GCA_023213315.1 Euborellia annulipes | reverse complement strand
CAGAATAAGGATCCGGATCTTGCCGGGCCAATTTTTGGTCCAATTTTTTTTTACCCCCACCCCATAGGAAATCAATGGAGTGCATGCTAAGATGATGTGAAGATTTGCAATTATGGTCAAATTCGAGTACTTAAAACCTCAAACAATGAAAAAACTGTCTTGTCAGCAACTGACGGGATCCTCTAGAGTCCCCTGAGAAGTACTATCTTGCCACCAGTTGTGGTGGTCCCCTCTAACCCCTTCATCTCTTTTCTCTCACTTTGTTAAAAATTTAAATATACGGCTTTAACATCATGCCAAATTGTGGGGACCGGCAATTATGTTCATAATCCACTAGCTGGTATCCCAATCAATGAAAAATACTATCTTGCCGCCAACTGCGGTGGTCCCCTCTAACCCCTTCACCTCTTTTATCTCTCTCTTTGTTATAAATTTAAATATACCGCCTTAACATCATGCCAAATTGTGGGGACCGGCAATTATGCTCATAATCCACTAGCTGGTATCCCAACCAATGAAAAATACTATCTTGCCGCCAACTGCGGTGGTCCTCTCTAACCCCTTCACCTCTTTTAACACTCTCTGTTATAAATTTAAATATACGGCTTTAACACCATGCCAAATTGTGGGGACCGGCAATTATGTTCATAATCCACTAGCTGGTATCCCAATCAATGAAAAATACTATCTTGCCGGCAACTGCGGTGGTCCCCTTTAACCCCTTCACGTCTTTTATCTCTCTCTGTTATAAATTTAAATATACGGCCTTAACATCATGCCAAATTGTGGGGACCGGCAATTATGCTCATAATCCACTACCTGGTGCTCCAATCAATGAAAAATACTATCTTGCCACCAGTTGTGGTGGTCCCCTCTAACCTCTTCACCTCTTTTATCTCCCTTTATTATAAATACACCAGGTAGTAGATTATGAGCATAATTGCCGGTCCCCACAATTTGGCATGGTTTTAAGACAGTACATCTAAATGTATAATAAAGGGAGAGAAAAGAGATGAAGGGGTTAGAGGGGACCACCACAACTGGTGGCAAGATAGTATTTTTCATTGATTGGGATACCAGGTAGTGGATTATGAACATAATTGCTGGTCCCCACAATTTGGCATGATGTTAAAGCCGTATATTTAAATTTATAACAGAGAGAGAGAAAAGAGGTGAAGGGGTTAAAGGGGACCACCGCAGTTGCCGGCAAGATAGTATTTTTCATTGATTGGGATACCAGCTAGTGGATTATGAACATAATTGCCGGTCCCCACAATTTGGCATGGTGTTAAAGCCGTATATTTAAATTTATAACAGAGAGTGTTAAAAGAGGTGAAGGGGTTAGAGAGGACCACCGCAGTTGGCGGCAAGATAGTATTTTTCATTGGTTGGGATACCAGCTAGTGGATTATGAGCATAATTGCCGGTCCCCACAATTTGGCATGATGTTAAGGCGGTATATTTAAATTTATAACAAAGAGAGAGATAAAAGAGGTGAAGGGGTTAGAGGGGACCACCGCAGTTGGCGGCAAGATAGTATTTTTCATTGATTGGGATACCAGCTAGTGGATTATGAACATAATTGCCGGTCCCCACAATTTGGCATGATGTTAAAGCCGTATATTTAAATTTTTAACAAAGTGAGAGAAAAGAGATGAAGGGGTTAGAGGGGACCACCACAACTGGTGGCAAGATAGTACTTCTCAGGGGACTCTAGAGGATCCCGTCAGTTGCTGACAAGACAGTTTTTTCATTGTTTGAGGTTTTAAGTACTCGAATTTGACCATAATTGCAAATCTTCACATCATCTTAGCATGCACTCCATTGATTTCCTATGGGGTGGGGGTAAAAAAAAAATTGGACCAAAAATTGGCCCGGCAAGATCCGGATCCTTATTCTGGGAGCTATTCTTAGCCCAAATCCATTGTCAGAATTCGGTCCTCAAATTTTGCATACTCAACTACCTCCAGCGCCCGCTCTAATATTCTCATTTTGCCCTCAAAATGCACACAACATTCTCTTGAAAGTTGTGTTCTGTGCTTGTCACACCAGATTTTTTGTGTCGACATATTTTTAGTTTCCTGCAGTGCGGTACATTAGAATTCAAGATGTAAAATTTATAAACAAAAGAAATATTTTGTTACTATGTCAACTATTCTCTACAACCAATACTTTTCGTTCTTGAAATGTATATTCCGGACTTTTTTTAAGGGTAAATTTTGCGCTTTTTTAGTACATATCGATACGAACCCTAGTTATTATATTTTAACTCCGAAATACTAGTTTTTTTGATAGCAAAACAATAAATGAATGAAAAATTTACATTAGACACAAAATTCAATATATAGCGATATTATTCAAGATATTTCGTTGTCAATTGAAATACAATAATCCAATTTGATCGATTTAATTAAACAGAATTGATCATTTGATAATTAATTAAATTTAAGGGAATCTATAGAAATAGGTAAGAAATATATGTCTTGTTGAAAGGAAAATCGCCCCGAGGCAAGCAGCGCTACTACCAACCTTTCCAACTGGAACAGACTCACTCGTTGCCAACTGCCAGCAGTTAAAGAGAAAACTTTTTCGAAGCAACGATCCGGTAAAAGGAAAAGTCGCAAAGGGAATTGAAAAAATCCCAGTCCCGACCGGAAGAAAACTAAGTTAATACCCCCTTTGCCCTCATTCATCCTAGACTATCAAACTTAAAACAAGTCAACAAAATTTTTGTTCTATTGTATTAAAAAAAGAAATCTAAAATTTTAATGACAATTGCTTGTCTCTGAGAATCAAAGATATACAGGCATATAAGATTTATGGACTTTTTAATTAAGTCCTGTAAATGTTTATGATAGCATATTTGAATCCAGTGTGTGTGTGGTGGGGGGGGGGGGGGGGTACGGTAATCCAACTTTTACTCCCATTGGCAGATGTTTGTCCTCACAGATCTCTGTTGTGTTTCGTTTTTGGGAAAACACTTCAATCAATTTAACATTTTAATTATTGTTTATTTTGAATGAAACAGTGAGAAAGCGCGTTTGCCAGCGTAATATTTATTTAAAAAAAAAATTCAAGTATTCTAAATAAAACAAAATGAAAAATACTTGACTTCTGCACTTCAATTAAATACATTTCATAATGTAGAAATTATGTTTTGAATACCTTAAAAAGCACTTCTGGGCACTTAGGCGGCTATTCGGAAATAGGGGAGTCCCGGGCTTGATAATTAGTGCGGGGAGGGAGGGGGGGGGGGTAATCAAACTCAGGCCACACCGGTGAAGGATGGTGAGGGGGAGGGGGGTACAAGGTATTCTTTAGTCCTTTTCCTACACTTCTAGCAGAGCCTATCGTTTTTGCTGGTGCCCCCTCTCCTTCCCTCAACTGCCAGGCAGCGCGTCATAATTTGATGCCTACTCTCCAGGCGTTCAAGCAAAATATTTAAGGGGGCATAGTAATGAAGCTGTTTCACATGTTTTTGTCTATAAGATGAAAAAAATAATTTTCATTAAGTTTTTAATAAGTCATTAAAAAAATTATAACTCTCTGTCCCAATAATTCCTTTTGAATTTAATTCAAAAAAATTGAAAAATTCCTTATAAAATCTAGATTTTTTAAAGTAATATTAGACGGCCACTTCTACTCCCCCTTAAGTAAATCACGTTGCAGAAATACTATTTCTATTTAACTTGACAGAATTTTAAAATTTTTCATTATTTTTACAATTTTATATAAATGAATCATTTAAGTTAAAATAATTTGGATCCCTGTACAGAAATTCTAAGGGAAATTTCTCATGGGCTTTTTATATAGTATTTCTTTAAATTAACTGGCTAGCTGGCTTTCTTTTAATTGAATTCGATTTTAAATCGAAAAATTCTATAAGCTTATAAAAAAGCAAGAATCTTAGAAGATTTTCTTTAACTTATTACTGACGGTATGTGGAGTCGATATTGATTAATTCCAAAGAAATACAAAATATATATAAAATAAAATGTCTTATTTGATTCAATAAAAAAAAGTGTAATCACTTTATAATTTATATAGCGGAATAAAAATCCTTTTCATTAGATGAAAATTAAGGCTATTGAAATGCAAGATAATAAAAACGGGATTCAAGAATTTTGCATGATAAAAGTTTTTTTTTTTTTTTTGTAGTTGAAATATTTTTAATAACAAGTCCGATAAAGTTGTTATGACTGCTTAAGTTTATGCTTAAAATACTTAAACAACAACAACAACATTCATTAAGAGGTTTAATGAATTCACCTATAAAAAAGCAAGCAATAAAAAAATATTTAATTTTTATAGAACTTTAGAATTAATATTTTCTTAAAATGAGGGGAAAGAAGTTTAATTAATAATTAGTTTGAAAAGTTAAAATTTTTTTTGGATTATGTATGTATAAATACAGGAGTGTCATCTTATACATGAGGAGAGAAAGGAAAAGAGGCGTTGAAAAATGTATCTCTGTTAACTGGAAAAATCTCGTATATCTTGATTGTTGTAGAGAATTTTTATCTTTGTCCTGGTCAAGAAGTTTTAATGACAATAATAAAATAGTTCTTATTGTCATTAATATTTTTTGATCAGGAGAAATCGAGTCGTGGAAATATCACAATATTATAACAAAGTGCAGCGGAAAATCCTTAATACTTTTTAAGGCGAACGGTAAACAAAAATCTGGTGTGACTGGCGCACAGCACACAACTTTCTCTTACCTTCGGTAATCGAAAGTTGTGTACTGTGCTTGTCACACCAGATTTTTTATGTCGACATATATTTAGTTCCCGACAGTACGGAACATATGAATTCAGATGTAAAATTTATAAGTATGGGAAAATATTTATATTTTGTTACCATGGCAACCATTTCTCCTATCTTCCCTATGAAATACAAGAGTAAAGTGGTCTTCAGAAGATTTCAATCACAAAATAAGAATATACATTTTAAAGAGAATCTAAAAAATAATTGATTTTTGAATTTTAAAAAAAATCGTTGGAGCAAATTTTGAGAAAATCGAAAAAAACTGAAAAAGTACATCAGTAAAGTACTAGTACTCTTTGGACGATTTTGATTAAAAGCTTATTTTGCCGCTCCCGGGGGGTGTTTAACTTAAATATAAAATTTCAACCTCCTAGCTCAATTCCTTCATGCTTAAAATTGAACACACACACACCCACAGACAGACCATGTCGCAAAAACCACTTTTTTGGATTCAGGGGACCTCAAAACGTGTATATCCATCAAAATCTCGACATCGAATTTTTGACATGAATCCAATACTTTCTCTCTATATATATATTACATATATACATAGGTAAGAGAAAGTAAAAAGAACCTATAGTCTTGGAAAACCATGTAACACCTGTTTTATATTAATATTCTAAAATTTCACAGTAGTTTCTTTCAGGTATTTTGTTGTTGTATGGCGTGATCTAAAGAAATTCTCGGAAGATTAAATCAAACCATCAATTCAGAGCAGAGACAATTTTTTGGTTGACGAGAATGCATCCTGTTTGTTTCGGTCAACAATAGGCCTTAATCAGAACCATATTTGTCTGAAATTTAAGACATTTCATTACATTTACAATTTCCATTATAATTAATTGATTATAATTTGTATTAGATTTCTAATTTCTGATTTCTGATTTTACCTCTTATATATATATATATATATATATATATATGTTCTGGAAGGTTTCCGCGACCGGATGTATGCGAAGATAAGTTTCCTCGGGTTTAGGGGGTAATGTTGAGATTTACTCGACGTTTCGGCTCTCCTTTTGTAGTCATTTTCAAGAGAGAAGGGGGTTTAGGGGGTAATAATGGAGGAGGGTTGTGAGAGCCGAAATGTCGAGTAAATCTCAACATTACCCCCTAAACCCGAGGAAACTTATCTTCGCATACATCCGGTCGCGGAAACCTTCCAGAACAAATATATATATATATATATATATATATATGCGAAGACAAGTTTTCTCGGGTTAAGTCGCGTGGGGTGCTGAGATTTACTCGACGTTTCGGCTCTCCTTTTGGAGCCATTTTCAAGAGAGAAGGAAGTTAGGAGGTAATGGTGGAGGGGGTTGTTTACGGGGTCGCAGTCTTCCTGGTCCCCAGGTCAATTTGGTGGATGACTCAGAGGCGTGGATTGGTCTCTGAGAACTGGAGGAAGGTTGGGTGTGTGTAATTGTGTTCGGTTTAGGTTGACTACGGGGCCTCAATCTGCCTACTCCCCAAGTCGGTGTGTTGGTGGTGTGTTTGGTGGATGCCTCAGAGGTCTGGGTTTGTCTCTGAGGGATGGACAGTGGTTGGTTCTGTGTAATCGGGTTTGTGTTTGGTTTGGGTTGACTTTGGGGCCTCAATCTGCCTACTCCCCAAGTCGGGGTGTTAGCTCTTGGTTCCCGGGGTCTCAACCTGCCTACTCCCCAGGCCGAGAGTAACTCAGCACCCCACGCGACTTAACCCGAGAAAACTTGTCTTCGCATACATCCGGTCGCGGAAACCTTCAAGAACATCAAGAGTCGCGGGAGCGACTCGTCGCCGAGCATGTGAAAAGCAAAAGAAAGCAAAGAAACTCTTAATACTACCATTTAGTTGATATTGCAATAGATGCCAATGGCCCATTGCATTTAGATGGACGAGTCGTCCCTAGACTATATTATCAAGAATGATTTTAAATCCTTAATAAAAGATAGGGACGTGAAAAAATTTTTTTGAGAAACTTTTCTCTTTCTGGGCGAATATCTCAAAAAGGTTTTAAGATATCGGAGCCAAATTTTTTTTATATTAAACTAGAATAAATAAGGATTATTTTGAGCACGAATTCAAAAAAAAATTCCAGTGCCAAACAGAATGGCAGAGGCTCAAAGTTGAGATTTTGCCGATTTCGGAAGGTCAAAAGTTAGTCTCTTATTTTTCCTTTTTTTTTTTTTCTTTTTTTTCTTTTTTTTCTTTTTTTCTTTTTTTTCTTTTTTTTTTTTTTTCATTCTTTTCTTCAATTTTCAAATTTTTAGACAAAGCTACAGGTTTCCCTGCTGGACCGATTTGGATGAAATTTAAAATACAAATAGATACTATCAAAAACCCGATACCTTTGATATAAAATTTCATTTTGGATCAAAAGTGACTTTTTGAGAGGTATTCAAAATTTCAAATTTGTCCTATCTTTAACATGGCGAAAAGACAATTTTGACTATTTTGCTCCCTGATGACGTCATCTAGGAACATATATATTAATATTAGTAATTTTCATCCCTAATGGAATAACAATTTTTAGGATAAATCCATTCAGATAGAAATACAATAGATTAACGTGATAAGAAGAAGTGCTACCAACATAACAAAAATAAAAAACCTAAAATTTTATAAAATTTGGTGAAATCCTATGTTTATCGTTTTGAATGGATACTAAACGATGTATTTACATTCTACCAACATAACAAAAAGAAAAATCCTAAAATTTTATAAAATTTGGTGAAATCCTATGTTTATCGTTTTGAATGGATACTAAACGATGTAATTACATTCTACCAACATAACAAAAATAAAAAACCTAAAATTTTATAAAATTTGGTGAAATCCTATGTTTATCGTTTTGAATGGATACTAAACGATGTATTTACATTCTACCAACATAACAAAAATAAAAAACCTAAAATTTTATAAAATTTGGTGAAATCCTATGTTTATCGTTTTGAATGGATACTAAACGATGTATTTACATTCTACCAACATAACAAAAATAAAAAACCTAAAATTTTATAAAATTTGGTGAAATCCTATGTTTATCGTTTTGAATGGATACTAAACGATGTATTTACATTCTACCAACATAACAAAAATAAAAATCCTAAAATTTTATAAAATTTGGTGAAATCCTATGTTTATCGTTTTGAATTAATACCAAACGATGTATTTACATTCTACCAACATAACAAAAATAAAAAACCTAAAATTTTATAAAATTTGGTGAAATCCTATGTTTATCGTTTTGAATGGATACTAAACGATGTATTTACATTCTACCAACATAACAAAAATAAAAATCCTAAAATTTTATAAAATTTAGGGAAATCCTATGTTTATCGTTTTGAATGGATACCAAACGATGTATTTACATTCTACCAACATAACAAAAATAAAAAACTTAAAATTTTATAAAATTTAGGGAAATCCTATGTTTATCGTTTTGAATAGATACCAAACGATGTATTTACATCCTACTAACATAACAAAAATAAAAAACCTAAAATTTTATAAAATTTGGTGAAATCCTATGTTTATCGTTTTGAATAGATACCAAACGATGTATTTACATCCTACTAACATAACAAAAATAAAAAACCTAAAATTTTATAAAATTTGGAGAAATCCTGTTTATCGTTTTGAATAGATACCAAACGATGTATTTACATTTTACCAACATAACAAAAATAAAAAACCTAAAATTTTATAAAATTTGGTGAAATCCTATGTTTATCGTTTTGAATTAATACCAAATGATGTATTTATTTTTTACTGTTTGGAATGCATATTAAAATATCTATTCATGGGATAACTTAATATTTAATAAACAAAAATTATTAAATAATATTTAAATGCAATATTTCACAAAAAGAAGTGAAATCTCAGCCAAAAACATCGGAGATGCAAAAAGGGGCGCCTCGCATTATTTTTGCCCAGCGTCGAGGTGAAATCAAAAAAATGCGCCTCGCTTTTCTGATTTATATAAAAGCGAGGATATATGAAACAAATAAAATTCTGTAGGGGTTTTATTTAAGTGAAAATATTTCCTCGCTTTTATATAAATCAGAAAAGCGAGGCGCATTTTTTTGATTTCACCTCGACGCTGGGCAAAAATAATGCGAGGCGCCCTTTTTGCATCTCCGATGTTTTTGGCTGAGATATATATATATATATATATCTCTATATATTCATCATTGATAAAGAGGTAAAAATCAGAAATCTAATACAAATTATAATCAATTAATTATAATGGAAATTGTAAATGTAATGAAATGTCTTAAATTTCAGACAAATATGGTTCTGATTAAGGCCTATTGTTGGCCGAAACGAACAGGATGCATCCTCGTCAACCAATAAATTGTCTCTCCTCTGAATTGATGGTTTGATTTAATCTTCCGACAATTTCTTCAAATCCCGCCGTACAACAGAGAAATACCTGAAAGAAACTACAGTGAATATTATAAAAAGAAACATTGATTTAAATATTCAATAAATATTTCAAGGCTACTATAAAAATTATATTGAAACGCATTAATTACAACTCGATCGTAATACAGTGGTAGAATACTCGCCTCTAATGCTTGGACTCACTTAATTTCAATTTAATCAGCTACCAATCAATTGAAACGGGAACTAAATAGCCCCAGATGCCGGAAGCACCAAAAAGATCCTCATAAGTTGGGCAACCCTGAACTGAGTTTTATTTTTCAAAATTTTGATGATCAACTCACCAGTATTCAGGCGGCGATTATTCATTCTAACTCGAGATGTTCCAAGCATTTTGAACCTGAAATATAAAATAAAAGAATTATTATAAGCTGAAGAGAAGTTGCTGTTTATGTTATGGAATGGAAGAGGGTAAGTACAGGTGCAAAAATTTGTAGCACCCGTACTTGCTCTCTTCCATTCCATATAAGAATTATTATACAGTATAGAAAAACATAAAAATGATGCAAACAAGTAAATTAAAATTATAATCTAGAAAACTTTTTTTAATAGGAAAAGGAAGAAGTTTTTGTGATGGTCTTCTTAGTGAGAAAGTATTTTTTTTATCAATCAAAATCAGTACGAAATAAGTTGGTCAAAGAAATCAGAATTCGAAATTCAACGTTTGAATGAAGAAAAATCTGGTGTGACTGGCGCACAGCACACAACTTTCTCTTACCTTCGGTAATCGAAAGATGTGTTCTGTGCTTGTCACACCAGATTTTTTGTGTCGACATATATTTAGTTCCCGACAGTACGGAACATTTGAATTCAGATGTAAAATTTATAAGTGTGGGAAAATATTTATATTTTGTTACCATGGCAACCATTTTTCCTATCCTTTCCTATGAAATACAAGAGTAAAGTGGTCTTCAGAAGATTTCAATCGCAAAATGAGAATATACATTTTAAAGAGCATCTAAAAAATAATTGATTTTTGAATTTTAAAAAAAATCGTTGGAGCAAATTTTGAGAAAATCGAAAAAAACTGAAAAAGTACATCAGTAAAGTACTAGTACTCTTTGGCCGATTTTGATTAAAAGCTTATTTTTCCGGTCCCGGGAGATGTTTAACTTAAATATAAAATTTCAACCTCGTAGCTCAATTCCTTCATGCTTAAAATTGAACACACACACACACACCCACACACACACACACACCCACCCACACACAGACAGACCATGTCGCGAAAACCACTTTTTTAGATTCAGGGGACCTCAAAACGTGAAGATCCATCAAAATCTCGACATCGAATTTTTGACATGAATCCAATACTTTCTCTATATATATATATTACATATATACATAGGTAAGAGAAAGTAAAAAAGAAGACTCGTAAGGAGAATTACAAGTGATCACTTTTTTAATTTTAGAATAATTTAAAAAATAATATTATATGCAAGGTATGAAATTTATATATATTTAAAATATTAAATCTCTATATATATAATATTTATATAAATTAAAAGATGTTATCTAAACTTTGAGCAAAGGTGAAAGTTAATTACTTAGCAGGTAGAATTGAAAGAGGATAAACGCGATTAACTCTTCTATTGAATCTGCTTTAGAAGTTTCAGGTTTATTTCATTCAATATATTGTATCTTAAAACGGAATGAATTTACTTTGCATCCTTTCATTTCAATTTTGATTTAAAAGCATGATTTAGATTTTGAAGTTGATTATTTTTTAAATAAGTATTTCAACTAAATTTTAAATTAAAACCCCATAAAGGA
>JAKCPI010024095.1:0-10955 GCA_023213315.1 Euborellia annulipes | reverse complement strand
AAAAATTTATTCAATTGCAACTGTAAATCTCCCAGACAGCTTGGAATAGTGTAGAAAAATTGCGAATCATGCATATATTGCCAATATTGCAGGAATATTGCGAATCTTGCAATATATTGACAACATTGCTACTTTAAGAACTACGGGTTTATTATTTATACGGGAGATCTGGTTTAGATTATTAGACGAATATTTTGCTGCGGAAATCTTAATTAATAACACTCAAAATAGAGGTTATAATTAAATCTATTTTTTGGGATGGGGAAAGTGCTTCCCTTTCTTATTCAACAATATAACAATATTTATGGCACTGTAGAACCCGAAGTGATTTTTTTCCTATAAATTTTTCATTCGACCTTACTTTATTGCTAGACGATGCAACGTTTTTTTTTTACCGCTTACATAAATTGCAGCTTTTCGCTTATCCTGAATCTGGGAATTAATTTCCTTTCCAATCCAATTTGATATTCAATATTATTTTTTTTTAAATTACAAAATGTAAAATGAGAATACATAGAAATGTAATAACTGGCGGAATGTTGAAAGGCTTCCGATTCCTTCCCAGACCAGCTACTAGTTAGACACCCTTGTGTTCATTCTTAAGAGGTCAATATCGATAATTAAAATTAAAATTCAAGAAAAATACAAATTAAATTTGTTATCTTCCTCATTCTTTTAGATTTGTAACAAACAGTGCCGGATTAAGCAAGATGGAGGCCCTTAGGCAGTCGAATTCTCGGAGCCTTGACAACTAGACAACTAATAATTTTACCAATATGATTATATTACACAAGAGTTTTAGAGTCCGAAATTTTCAAAATTTCCCCAAGGGACTCGAGGAAAAATCGAAATTTATAGAACTATATAATGTTATATATAGGAACCGACCGAATATTCGGTTTCGGTTACGGTTTCGGCCAGTTTCGGCCAAAAATCATGGTTTCGGTCGTAGTTTCGGTTTCGGCCAAAAAGTGGCCGAACCTTTCGGCCGGCCGAAACCAGAGTCTGAAAAAATGGGATGAGACTCGCATGCAAAAAAAAAAAAAAAAAAGGTCAAATAATTTGCTCTTGAGGGAGAAAAAAATTTTAGTCTCCCTAAAAAAAAGGTAAAATGATTTTCACGGGAGGGAAAAAAATTAAAAAAAAAAAAAAAGTAAAATAAAAAAAATTTTTATAGGAAATACAAGTTTCGGTTTCGGTTACGGTTTCGGCCGAAACTAAGGTTGAGGCCGAATATTCGGTTTCGGTTTCGGCTGAAAATCTTGTTTCGGTCGGACCCTAGTTATATATATAGGATTCTATAATTTTAAAATATGTTTTTAGGGGGTGAGGGGTAAATCTTCGGCCCCCACCCCCGAAAAATAATTATATATACGTCCTCTACTTTTACCAGAGCTCGCTGGTTCGCTTCCGCAACAAAAATTCATTTCAATTGAATTGGCTGCAAACAAATTTAAATAAATATCGACGGGGTCCAAATTAGGGTCCGACCGAAACAAGATTTTCAGCCGAAACTGAATATTCCGCCTCGATCTTAGTTTCGACCGAAACCGTAACCGAAACTTGTATTTTCTATAAAAAATTCATATCATTTTACCTTTTTTTTTTTTTTTTTTTTTTTTTTTTTTTTGAAATTTTTTCCGCTTTGCGGAAAATATTTTTCCCTTCCCGTGAAAATCATTTTACCTTTTTTTTTTGCATGCGAGTCAGGTTTCGGCCGGCCGAAACCAGGATTTTTGACCCAAACCGAATATTCGGTCGGTTTCTAGTCCAAATGGCCTCAGATGTCTAAAAAGAGTTAAAAAAATATAATGTTGCGGGGCCCCTAAAAAATGTGGGGCCCATAGGCGATCGCCTAATGGGTAATCCGGCACTGGTAACAAATGATGTCAACCTGAATTAAATACTTTATTTGAATTTTGAAATTATTCCTAAAAGTAAATTTAAAACTGAGATTGAAATATTGCACAGGATAATACAAAACAAAATTCGATCCTTATAATGCAATCAAGAAATGACATTTGACGTTAATAAACAAGTCTGTTCAACAAGCAGATTCCTCACTGGCTCGAATATCGTCACCTAAACCGCACCGGTTGTTTTCTTAATTTTTTTTGTCTAATGACACTCAAGAGATCGCATTGATGCAATCAGGTTTTATTCCTCTCAAATTACACCCTTTCTTGCCTCCTGACATGACAGATATCTCATTAAGAATTATAAAAAGTCTAATAATCCCCCTCAAGATGCGATGTCTTGATATGTAGAAGCACGTCATCAAGTGAAAAAGATAATTAACAATCGAATATTTATAATTCGTTTCCGGCACACCTCTTCTCTAGATATATCTACTATCTATAAAATTATATTACTAATCTTTTAGATGCACATTTAAGGTATCATTTCATAAGGGAAGCGTTCTTAAAAAGAGAAAGTAAGGAGAAAGTGAAAGTTTGTTGAATATTTAAACATTTTTTTACTTTTAAAGTAAATTAACTATTATTACATTTTCAATTTATAAAATACGTATTGGAGATGAAGTGGCAGTTTGAGCCCCCTAACTCCTCCGTTCTGGGGCGTATATAGAAATTTTTTTCGGGGAGGGCTTGAACTCAAAAAATTTCTCTGCGAAAAATTTTGTTTTTGCGGAACCAAAGTTTTCCGCCCTGCAAAAGGTTTTTTGCCCTTCCGTGAAAATCATTTTACCTTTTTTTTTTTTTTAGAGACACACGGAAATTTTCGCTCTTTTGGGGAACCAAAATTTTCACACTGCAGGCCTATCAAACATTTTGGGGGGGGCGAGGCCCCTCGCCCCCACCCCCCTATATACGTCCCTGCCTCCGTTTCATCTTATATCGGGCCGTCGGAAAATTTAATTTATAACTTTCCTAAATCCCACCGAAACAAATTTTAATTTTAGATTTGAAAATTTTTATTCATTTATTTATTTTTTTAAATATTTCATATTTTGATGAAATATTTCGTTTAAAGATGTCGAAAAATATATGGTGTGACTGGTCGCACAGCAAACAACTTTCCCTTACCTATAATATGAGAAAATAGTGTTCTGTGTCGTCATATATTTAGTTTCCGTCAGTACGATACATTAGAATTCAAGATGTACAATTTATAAACATCTGAAAATATTTATATTTTGTTATGGCAACTAACTTAAATATAAAATTTCAACCTCGTAGCTCTTTTCGTTCTTGAGATATTTTCTTCACACACAGACAGACATGTTGCGAAAACCACTTTTTTGCATTCAGGGAACTTCAAAACGTGTATATCCATCAAAATCTCGACATCGAATTTTTGATATGAATCCAATACTTTATTTATATTAACACATATATAGGGAAGAGAAAGTAAAAATAATTTTTTTAAATTTTGCTCTCTCGGCTGCTGAGATCATTTAGGGCCGATTTTTAAGAATATGGGATTTATTAAAATTATTAATTAAAGCTGAATAGAAGTTGCAATTGATTCATTTAAAGGGGAAAAACAGACACATGACCCTAGAAGGTTTGCGTCCCCTCGGGCGTAGTTTCGGCTTTTCTTAATTTTTTATTTCATAAATTATTCATCCTACAAACTTTTTCTCCTATGTCTTATTTATAAATGTTTTTTTTTTTTTAAGATATTTTTCTTCTACTGAAAGTTCCAAAGTCTGATCGATTGATTGCTAAATACTATTAGCTTAGAAATGACTTGAGAATATTATTTTATTTTTTTTATTTTGTTATTTAATGGGGCAATTATCTTTATTTTTGGACCAGGGGCATTTGATAGAGAGAAGCTTATTGGTTGATGGCCGAATAAAAACGAGATAACTGAATTCGAGATGGAATACTAATTGGCAATTAATTTTTCAAACATGGATTTAATTACTTAATATAAACTAAACTTCGAGTTTCTTTAGATAAGCCATGACAATTTCATTTATTATTTTTTTTTTTTTTGCATAAATTTATTAAAGTATCTAGTTACTTTGCGAGGTCGAAATGTTAAATACATTTTTTTGTTCAAAATTTAAAAAAAAAATACATAATTACATAATATCTAGATAAAATAATTTTATCTAATAGTTAAAATAATAGAAAATATGTTCAGTTTAAGTCAGCCATATTTATTAAGCCGGATGCGCACTAGCAAAACTTCATTTTTTTCTTTTCAAAAATTTTTTTCTAATTTCTATTATTAATTTATATACATAATTTTTAAGATAAGGCTTAACTAATTTTCCAGGACTCTTATGTTCTCTTTATGGATGTCAAACTTCATTTCAAATATTAAAGTTGGTCAAAGAGATCGTGACAGACAGCTGGATAGACGGACATTAGCGAATTAGATATACGTATAGCCTTCACTATTCGAAAATAGTATATTTTGATGGAAATACTCAAGGACAATAATATTAACCTCGATCTTGACTTAATTTTTCTTCCGCTTCTATTAATAAATATATATTTTTTTAAATAAGATTATTTATATCTGTGTCTATGAAAATTAGCTTTTATTAATTACAAAAAAACGATTGGCCCTCTCCTTACTAATATTATAATATGCCGCCCCCTCCCTTCCCCCTCGCCCTGACTCTAACTAAGCCAAATTGATTATAAAATCTTTAATCTTTCTTTAAATTTGATTCTAAAATTTTCTCCCCCCTCCCACTTCTTTTTTCTTATTTTCTTTCTATTTGGCCTTTCTTGGTCAAGTCTTTATCTCCGTACTAACATAAGATGCTTTTAGGTTAACGAGCATTAAAGGCTCCATTTCCTTGTTTTTTATTTCTTTCTTTTTGTTCGAATAAACACCAAGAGTAGCTTATGATAAGCATGTGATAATAAAAATAAATACATTTTTGGTCTAAATGGCCTCAGATACCGAAAAAAAACCTTTAAATTATTTTCATTCAATAAATACAATTTTAAAATTGAAGAAATAAACTGGCTGTTATATTTAACAATAAGAGGATAAAGGAGCAAGCAGCCAGGTAGTTAGTCTCCACGAAATGAAACTCTGTTGAGGAAACAGTTTCTGTTTTAATGAAATATAACTATTATCTAGGGCTAGACGGTAAACCGGTTTACCGGTAAAAATTTTTTACCGAAAACGCGGTAACGAACCTCTAATTCGGTAAAAACTGGTTTTTTTTTCGAAAGTCGGTAAAAACTTATTTTTTCGGACGGTAAAAAATTTTGGTTCCGCGAGAAAAAAATGTTCCGCGGCGGCAAACTTTGGTTCCCCGGCGGCAAATTCCGGTTCCGCGGGCGGCAAAAAATTGGCGTCTCTAAAAAAAAGGTAAAATATTTTTTTCGGACGGGGAAAAATTTTGGTTCCGCGAAAAAAAAATGTTCCGGGCGGCAAACGGCAAACTTTGGTTCCGCGGGCGGTAAAAAATTTTTACCGACTTTCGAGAAAAACCGGTTTTTTTTCATTATCGAGGTCGGTAATGAAAATCCATTACCGTCCAGCCCTACCATTATCAGTCCATTTATCGAGAGTGTGAACTCAAATGACAAAGCATTGAGCCAAAATTGCGGAGTTGTCAGTAGATGTGTATTATACAGAAATTATTTGTATAAAATACAAAGCAATCCATACAAAATTGTATCTCAAACTTTGCGCATCGTATTAGCTGATTGCATTGCTTTGTATTTTATACAAATAATTTGTGTATAATACCAGGGCCGGAACTAGGAGATTTTTTTAGGGGGCAAAATTTAATTTGCTGCCTCCTCCTTAAAATTTTCTATACAAAATTCATATTATTTTACCTTTTTTTTAGTAAATCTTTTTGCCGCCCCCTGATATCTGCCGCCCGGGGCAAATGCACCCTGCCCCCCCCCCCTAGATCCGGCCCTGTATAATACTCATCTACTTACAACTCCGCAATATGACTCAATGCTTTGTCATTTGAGTTCACACTCTTGATAAATGGACTGATGATGGTTATATTTCTTTAAAACCGAAACTGTTTCCTCAACAGAGAGTTTCATTTCGTGGAGACTAACTACCTGGCTGCTTGCTCCTTTAACCTCTTATTGTTAAAATTTTAAAAATTAATTCAAGGAAGGGTGCCCCTAGTGTTTAAAGTTAATTCCAAAGGTGCCGTGAACTTCAAAAATTGGAAAACTCTGGTCTAAAACTATTATAAAAAATTCTCCTTCTATTTATTACAATTTTTTACTTTCTCTTACCTATGTATATATGTAATATATATATAGAGAGAAAGTATTGGATTCATGTCAAAAATTCGATGTCGAGATTTTGATGGATCTTCACGTTTTGAGGTCCCCTGAATCCAAAAAAGTGGTTTTCGCGACATGGTCTGTCTGTGTGTGTGTGTGGGTGTGTGGGTGGGTGTGTGTGTGGGTGGGTGTGTGTGTGGGTGGGTGTGTGTGTGGGTGGGTGTGTCTGTGTTCAATTTTAAGCATGAAGGAATTGAGCTATGAGGCTGAAATTTTATATTTAAGTTAAACATCCTCCTGGACCGGAAAAATAAGCTTTTAATCAAAATCGGCCAAAGAGTACTAGCACTTTACTGATGTACTTTTTCAGTTTTTTTCGATTTTCTCAAAATTTGCTCCAACGATTTTTTTTAAAATTCAAAAAATCAATTATTTTTTAGATGCTCTTTCAAATGTATATTCTCATTTTGCAATTGAAATCTTCTGAAGACCACTTTACTCTTGTATTTCATAGGGAAGATAGGAGAAATGGTTGCCATGGTAACAAAATATAAATATTTTCCCATACTTATAAATTTTACATCTGAATTCATATGTTCCGTACTGTCATGTCGGGAACTAAATATATGTCGACACAAAAAATCTGGTGTGACAAGCACAGAACACAACTTTCGATTACCGAAGGTAAGAGAAAGTTGTGTGCTGTGCGCCAGTCACACCAGATTTTTCATTAAGGGATAATAATTAGGGTCCGACCGAAACAAGATTTTCAGCCGAAACCGAAACCGAAACCTTAGTTTCGGCCGAAACCGTAACCGAAACCGAAACTTGTATTTCCTATAAAAATTTTTTTTCATTTTACCTTTTTTTTTTTTTTTTTGAATTTTTTTTTTCCCTCCCGTGAAAATCATTTTACCTTTTTTTTTAGGGAGACTAAAATTTTTCTCCCCCAAGTGCAAATTATTTGACCTTTTTTTTTTTTTTTTGCATGCGAGTCTCATCCCATTTTTCAGACTCTGGTTTCGGCCGGCCGAAAGGTTCGGCCACTTTTTGTCCGAAACCGAAACTACGGCCGAAACCATGATTTTTGGCCGAAACTGGCCGAAACCGTAACCGAAACCGAATATTCGGTCGGTTCCTAATAATAATATAGCCCTACAAATATATTAGAGTTATAATAATTGAGAGCAGCAGGTCTATTTGAATTTGTGCAATAGCATCAAAAAATATTTTTTTAGGAGTTCTTCTAATACCAAAATATTTTAAAACGCCTTTTATAATAAAGGAGAATTTTTTTTTTTAAATTATACTCTGGTTCCATCGATCATTTTTTGCAACGATATTCAATGTCGGCCTATCGAACCCGAAGTTAAAATTAAAACAAGCGATTATTAAAATTGATAAGCAAAATAGATAGTAGTTGTTTCTTAGTATATTTCATAGCCGGGTTTTAACCAGCATGGCATGTATGTTGCATAAGGCTCAATGTTAGGAAGGCTGGTACTCTCGGTGGACCAATCGCAAACCAGCATCCGACTCCTCCCGTCTCTTGCTCTCTCCTCTCTTAGTATCATCGCCATGGCGCCAGTCAAGCCATGTCACGACTCCTCTTGACCAGATATTTCCCACTCCCGTCGGATTATAGTAATAAACTTATTTTTCTATAGATTGATTAATATTTTATCAATCAAATTTCCCCCACTACTATTATCAATATTCCCCTCTCTTCCCCCATTTTTCTTCTGTTTATTTACTAGAATCAATCGATATTTTTTTTGTTTCTCTATTTTTAAAATTGTACTTTGTTTTTTGGATATTTTTTTCTGACATGTGACAAACAGTTTTATCATTCAGACATAATTTTTTTTTCTAGATCTATCCTAGAAATATATTTAGTGAATATCAAGAGTCGCGGGAGCGACTCGTCGCCGAGCATGTGAAAAGCAAAAGAAAGCAAAGAAACTCTTAATACTACCATTTAGTTGATATTCCAATAGATGCCAATGGCCCATTGCATTTAGATGGACGAGTCGTCCCTAGACTATATTATCAAGAATGATTTTAAATCCTTAATAAAAGATAGGGACGTGAAAAAATTTTTTTGAGAAACTTTTCTCTTTCTGGGCGAATATCTCAGAAAGGTTTTAAGATATCGGAGCCAAATTTTTTTTTATATTAAACTAGAATAAATAAGGATTATTTTGAGCACGAATTCAAAAAAAAATTCCAGTCCCAAAAAGAATGGCAGAGGCTCAAAGTTGAGATTTTGCCAATTTCGGAAGGTCAAAAGTTAGTCTCTTATTTTTCCTTTTTTTTTTTTTCTTTTTTTTCATTCTTTTCTTCAATTTTCAAATTTTTAGACAAAGCTACAGGTTTCCCTGCTGGACCGATTTGGATGAAATTTAAAATACAAATAGGTACTATCAAAAACCCGATACCTTTGATATAAAATTTCATTTTGGATCAAAAGTGACTTTTTGAGAGGTATTCAAAATTTCAAATTTGTCCTATCTTTAACATGGCCAAAAGACAATTCTAACTATTTTGCTCACTGATGACGTCATCTATGAACATATCTATTAATATTAGTAATTTTCATCCCTAATGGAATAAAAAATTTTAGGATAGATCCCTTCAGATAGAAATACAATAGATTAACGTGATAAGAAGTGCTACCAACATAACAAAAATAAAAAACCTAAAATTTTATAAAATTTGGTGAAATCCTATCTTTATCGTTTCGAATGGATACCAAATGATGTATTTACATTCTACCAACATAAAAAAAATAAAAATCCTAAAATTTTATAAAATTTGGTGAAATCCTATGTTTATCGTTTTGAATGGATACCAAACGATGTATTTACATTCTACCAACATAACAAAAATAAAAATCCTAAAATTTTATAAAATTTGGTGAAATCCTATGTTTATCGTTTTGAATGGATACCAAACGATGTATTTACATTCTACCAACATAACAAAAATAAAAATCCTAAAATTTTATAAAATTTGGTGAAATCCTATGTTTATCGTTTTGAATGGATACCAAACGATGTATTTACATTCTACCAACATAACAAAAATAAAAATCCTAAAATTTTATAAAATTTAGGGAAATCCTATGTTTATCGTTTTGAATGGATACCAAACGATGAATTTACATTCTACCAACATAACAAAAATAAAAAACCTAAAATTTTATAAAATTTAGGGAAATCCTATGTTTATCGTTTTGAATGGATACTAAACGATGTATTTACATTCTACCAACATAACAAAAATAAAAATCCTAAAATTTTATAAAATTTGGTGAAATCCTATGTTTATCGTTTTGTATTAATACCAAATGATGTATTTACATTCTACCAACATAACAAAAATAAAAATCCTAAAATTTTATAAAATTTGGTGAAATCCTAAGTTTATCGTTTTGAATTAATACCAAACGATGTATTTACATTCTACCAACATAACAAAAATAAAAAACCTAAAATTTTATAAAATTTGGTGAAATCCTATGTTTATCGTTTTGAATGGATACTAAACGATGTATTTACATTCTACCAACATAACAAAAATAAAAATCCTAAAATTTTTATGAAATTCAGGGAAATCCTATGTTTATCGTTTTGAATGGATACCAAACGATGTATTTACATTCTACCAACATAACAAAAATAAAAAACCTAAAATTTTATAAAATTTAGGGAAATCCTATGTTTATCGTTTTGAATAGATACCAAACGATGTATTTACATCCTACTAACATAACAAAAATAAAAAACCTAAAATTTTATAAAATTTGGTGAAATCCTATGTTTATCGTTTTGAATTAATACCAAATGATGTATTTATTTTTTACTGTTTGGAATGCATATTAAAATATCTATTCATGGGATAACTTAATATTTAATAAACAAAAATTATTAAATAATATTTAAATGCAATATTTCACAAAAAGAAGTGAAATCTCAGCCAAAAACATCGGAGATGCAAAAAGGGGGCGCCTCGCATTATTTTTGCCCAGCGTCGAGGTGAAATCAAAAAAATGCGCCTCGCTTTTCTGATTTATATAAAAGCGAGGATATATGAAACAAATAAAATTCTGTAGGGGTTTTATTTAAGTGAAAATATTTCCTCGCTTTTATATAAATCAGAAAAGCGAGGCGCATTTTTTTCACCTCGACTTCTGGGCAAATGAGCGCGGCGCATCTCCGTGTTTTTGGCTGAGATATATCTTAAAAGGAAAAATATTGATTATTTATCATACCCAAAGTCGGAGGCGCTAATTTTATAAAGGCGCCAAATAGTAATAAAAACAATTATTATCTATTAATATTTAATTAATATCGATTTTGTTATTTGCATATAGGCTTATCTATTATCTAAAAAAAATTATTTTTAATTTATTAATAATTATTTTTTGCCAAAAAAATTTTTGAAGTTTTAAAAAAAAAAATTTTACTTTCTAAACAAAATTCGTAGACTTTTATATCTATCTATCTATATTATAATAAAGCTGAAAAGACGTTTTTTGATTAAGGTACTTCTAGACCACCTAGAGATATGGGGTTTTTTGCATTCGATTCAGAATCCTCTAAAACCAAATAGAAAAATCCAAAATCTTAAAAAAGTTGTACCACTTTTTTTTAAGAGGGGAAAAACTCATTTTTTTCGATGTTTTTCCAAAAATTTCACGATATTTTTTCATTTTTTCACTCATATCTTCTAAACGGTTAAAGATATCTTCAATATCTC
>JAKCPI010024094.1:0-18092 GCA_023213315.1 Euborellia annulipes | reverse complement strand
TCTTTCCTATGGAGTTCAAGAGTAAAGTGGTCTTCCAGAAGATTTCAATCACAAAAATGAGAATATACATTTTAAAGAGAATCTAAAAAATAATTGATTTTTGAATTAAAAAAAAAATCGTTGGAGCAAATTTTGAGAAAATCGAAAAAAAACTGAAAAAGTGCATCAGTAAAGTACTAGTACTTTTTGGCCGATTTTGTTCAAAAGCTTCGTGTCACGTCCCATGGGGTTGCCTAACCTAAATATAAAATTTCAACCTCCTAGCTCTTTTCGTTCTTGAGATATTTTGTTCACAGACACACACACAGACAGACAGACAGTCAGACCATGTTCCAAAAACCACTTTTTTAATTCAGGGGACCTCAAAACGTGAAGATAAATTAGTATTATTAGGCAATTGAATTGATAATATAAAATTCAGGGACAAATAAGAAAGATTTCTTTCATTGATAGATAACCGATAAATTCGACTAATAGGGTAATAAAGATGCCAGGATAATATAAACATCCTGCACGTGGACTCTTTTTCCAAAAATAAGATAAACAACTGACCCAGCTAAGATTGCACACACAAAGAGAGTGATGATTTGTCGTCTCTCTCTAAAGTTAATAAAAGGCCCAAGACACAAGGGCAGGGCAGCTTATACTAGTGCGAAAACCACACTAATAACATCCGTAGTGTATTGACTACCTACCATAGGCGCCGGAACTGGGGGGGCAGGGTACATTGCCCCCCCTGGCATCCTATAGGGGGGACAGAGGGGGGCAAAATTTCTTCTTTTATTTCATTTATTTTTAAAAATGATATATTTTTACTTTTGAAAAATAAAATCTTCTAAATTAAAAAAATAAAAAGAGTAAGAAATTCATTTTTTTCCAAATTTTTTCCAAAAATTTTTGATAAAATCACTAGCAAATTTTTTAAAATTTTAATTTTATTAAAATTGTGATTTTATTTAAAATTTTTAAAGCTTTATAGAAGATTTGTTTTTGTTTTATACTATTTGAACATATTAAATTATTTTAATTTTCTAAAAAAATTTTTTTGCCCCCCCCCTGATTCAAATTCGTTCCGGCGCCCCTGCTACCTACCTATTGTATTTTCTACCAATCAATTATTTCATCAATTATATTATTTCATTTATTACTTATTCAACTTTATAATCAACTGTATTTTTATTCAATTATTCACTTATTAAACATCATTAAAATATAATCAAAGTATTCATTGGACACCCCATTCTTCAACTCTTTAAGAGAAGGTTCTCAGGTACCTGTAATTACCTGGGTGGTGGCAGCAATAACAACGGCGAGTCTCAACAGCGAGCAACTAAGTAATTAAAAGATATAGTTGGGGCTCACAACAAGAGTGGGCAGCTTTGGAATAAATTAAGCAGCATCACAACATCTGCGAGATAGGAGAAGCAGCCCACAACAACTGATTTAAACGTAGAATTGAATTGAGTTTTCATCTACTTTTATAAAAACGCTAAAATAAACAATTGAGAAAACGCGTGTGCTTCAACTTTGTTAAGCGCCTTGGGCGTATCTTGGACGAGTTTTTATTTTGATACAAGATTTTTTATTAAAAAAAAAAAAAAAAAAAAAAAAAAAAAACTATTGCTCATTCTTATTGTACAAAATGTTCTTATTTTTTATTTTGACACGAGTCTGGTTGACCCGTGCAAGGCAATAGTACGCGTGTCACGCGCGGCGTGTGTCCTTTGGGATGCCTAACTCATCGGCGTTAAGAAATTTTATTCTTTTATTCATAGGTTTTTATGGTTCTTAGATTGGTCTCGGAAAATTTGAATCTGTATACCTGAATTATCCCACTTTTCCTCCCCCCCCTCTGTATCCGCCCTTGACTCTATCTGATTCATCCGTCAACTTACGCTAAAACTAGCTATCAAAATAGACTGAATGACAAAAAAATTTTAATTAAACATTTATAAATTTTTTGGTTCTTTTTTTGAAGTAGAGAAAATTTAAATATTATAAAAGATATTTAATTTTAATCACTTGCTCAGGGGCCCACTTCTTGTGGGTACGTGGATGGCGACCACGAGCTACCCGAGGTGGGAATGGCAGTCCTGTTCTTTACATGTCTGTCCCTTCCTTCTATATTTTCAACAGGCGTCAGACCGTGTGACGGGTCGGCCTGTTCTATTTCTTCCGCCGACCCCCGACTGTAAGCAGGATTATGGCTAGGAAAGAAGAAGAAGACGAACTAATCCGCGGGATTGAAACAATCTTCCCCAAAACAATGGCGAGGACAGAAAAAGAAGAAGAAGATTTAATTTTAATCAGTATCTCCAACTTTTTGTTTATAATCTAACACGAAAATTAAAAAATATTCAACTTTATATACGAGTATATATTCGCTCAGGGGCCCACATCTTGTGGGTACGTGGACGGCGACCACGAGCTGCCCGAGCTGGGTCAGGCAGGCCTTCAGTTCTTTCTATGTCTGTCTCTTCCTTCCTCTTTTCAACAAGCGTCAGACCGTGTGACGGGCCGACCTGTCCTATATCTTCCGGTCGCAAAAACTCATGATAGGGTTGGAGGAAGGAAGTTAGGTCCGCCGACCCCACATCGTGGGAATAAGGCGAGGACAGAAAAAGAAGATATACGAGTATATATCGTATTTAATTTTTTGTAAAAAGTATAATCTCTAAAAGGCATCTTAAAGGCCACTGAGCAGACTGAGCATGCACGCCCATTTTGCCAAGTTGTTTATGAAACCGGGGATGACTATTAATTTAAAGAGCTCACTCCGTGTCCCCTCCCTTGAGATGATATAAACTTAGCTGGAGATTCTAATTAAAATAATACAAACCTTTATAATAAATACATTCTTGTTAATTCAGAAGCTTCTTTCTTGTCTGTGTCAAAAAAGCACTATATTCAAGAGGTATATTTTTATAACTAAAAATTATTTCGTCGAAATTCTGCCGATTTACAACCAATATCCAATCACGCTGCATTGCTTGTTAAAAGCGTGCATAAGTCAACCATTTCAGATGACATTAAGCGATAATTTTCCGATGACGGCCAAAGCGCCATCGCTATCGCCAACATTGAACGACGTTCGTGGTTAATTTTTTATGTTATTAAATTATATATTTTGATTATTATTATTATTATTATTTTATTTCATGGTTCACTCCCTTGCCAGTGACACATCACATAGTCGTCGCCATTGCCTTCGCCAGCGTCCAAATAGGCGCCGTTGTTTACGAAACGAATTGGACTAGAAAACCCCTGAAAATTGAAATCACACCCGATTAATTAACACTAAATAATAATTGATAGATAGGTAATATCGTAATTTGTAAATATTTATAAACAATCGTAGAATATTGTGAATGTGATTTATACTTTATCTATCTGGGCAACATCTTCTAACCCATTTTCCAAAATTTGACAACAATATTCATTTTTTTTTTTTTTTTTTTTTTGCCTTTTTTAAATAGCTTAATCTTGGAAAAATATTAAATCTTTTGAGATCATCTTATTTTATTTTCAACTCCGACCCGTTGAGAGGTTTTTCACTCTCCCAAATTCAGGTCTTAGGGGAAATCCAACTCTATGATATAATTATTTTGTTTTCCACAAAGAAAACAATATAATTCTGTTCTTTTTTATTTCTTTCGGGAATTATTTACTCGGAAAGAGTCAGATTGATTTATTTTAAAAATTGTATTCCTTTGAAACAGAGGTAGAGCTCTTGCTTCACATCCCAATGGTGAATGATCCATTTCTTGATCAAAGCGATAAAGTTTTTATAAATCATTTTGAAGTTTTTCTGTATTTCTTATTCGATTTAAGAATTTAATACTTTCATTCGTAATTCATCATGAAAAAGCTTGTTTATTCAACCTAAATTTTTTTCGTTCACCTTTGGACTTGAATCTTGATGTCATTGAAATTAGACAAAAAAAAATTTGGATAGACAATGATTATAAATATTAATCATTCTTTCATTATGATGTTAAATCTTTCGACATTATAATTATTAATCGATTTTAATCTGGAAGTTTACTCGTAGATCCTGCAGGTCGTATTCAGGATCTACGATTAAACTTCCTGATTAAAATCGATTAATCAATTTCTCGTACAAATCCAGTTCTCTTTTAATTATAATTATTATTTTGTTATTAAAATTTTCTAATTAAACAAATAGAGAAGAAAAATTTAAATTTTTTCCATTTTATATATATGAACTTTATTTTTTTTATTTTGACTTCTCAGCTACTGAGGCCATTTAGGGGCATATATTTATTTTTTAAATTATATTATACCGTTTGATTCCTCGGGGTCACCCACCCGCATTTGGCATTGCTTAACTGCAATCATTTTGGAAACTGTTGCTTTAATTCGTTGCCAAACCCCCAAAAACTTTATTTATTATTTATCTGGATATATTTTCACTTAAGACTGGCTTAAGACTTTTTAAAGAAAAGTCATTTCGGTTGCTAACGCCATTTGACTTTACAAATTTTTGTATATTTATATCGATGACTTCCGGTAGGCGTTTAACAGTCTGTTTCTTGGTGGTCACCTATGCCAATTTACTTCATTGCTTGACTTTGCTTAACAATACGAATTTCAATGACTGTTCTTCATTCTTCTTGACTGGTCTTTCGGCTTTCTTTTTATTAAAATTGTTTTTTTTTTATTTAATTTAAGGTCTTTTTCGGCATCGAAGGCCATTTAGACTCTATTTATTTCAATTGGATTGGTAGACAATCCAATATTAAAATTGTTAAGACTTATTTTAATAATTTTTAGACTCAGAATGGCGAGTCAATTTTGTTTATTTTTTATTTATTGAAATACAAATTAAATTCTCCCTGTCTAGACGTAATAGATAAAGAATTACGTACATATTCATATTAAATTTTGTTGAACCCTACAAAATCTGATAAACAAATTTTTAGAGTTTGACCATGAAAAAGAATTTTATCTTTTTTATTTATTATTCATTGGCGGATTATGTAATTAAGAATTTTTTTATTAAAATCACAATGAATATTTGTGTGATCCTTTGAACTTAGATTTTCCCCTCTCTACAGAAAATTATTGTTATTGTGCTGTTTCATCCAATGCAGACATATAAATAATTTAAAATAGATAAATCTGCTAACTAGAAAATTATTATCTTACGAGATGATTGCCCTTAGAGGTTGAAAAGGGAAAATAATGAAAGCAACACAAATGTTAGCTAGAGAGAGATTTACAAAATGGATACGGAATGGAATAGAGAGAGGAATTAAGCTAACTTAAGGCATCGGAGTCAAAATTTTATAAATAAAGATCATTTAACTTATTCATTATTTTTCATTTAAGATAGCAAGTTTGCGAGATATGTTTGTGCTTAAGATTGGGCAAAAACCCCTTGGTTCGACTCCAGGGGGTGCAATTTTTGCCCAATCTTAAGCACAAACATATCTCGCAAACTTGCTATCTTAAACGATATATTGACTGACTAATGAGCATTGATTGAAAAAATTCCACCTTTTTCAAACAAGGCTCTACCTAGTTATTATTTTTCATGTTAATTATTTTTATGAACGAATAAAATTTTATTTGATAAAATCTCAGTCACTTTTGTTAAAAATTTTAAATCATGTTTTTGTACGTAAATGCAGGTGCATATCACAGAATCTATGA
The DNA here is from genome assembly GCA_023213315.1 of Euborellia annulipes. Taxonomy (NCBI): domain Eukaryota; kingdom Metazoa; phylum Arthropoda; class Insecta; order Dermaptera; family Anisolabididae; genus Euborellia; species Euborellia annulipes. Next base: position 12,416 of record JAKCPI010024094.1, on the reverse strand, counting down.
AGTCTTTGATTTAATTTGAATCTTATAAATTTGTGTATGTACAGTATTTCTGTAAAATGCATAAATTGATACTAGAGCTAAGATGAAAGGAAAAAACTGCTTTGGTTGTTTTTGTAAACGGTAAAATTAATGAAAATGTAAAGGGGGATAGATATTAGTCAATCCCCAGAAAGGAGAGACAAGCCACAACAACAAGCCAGGGAACAACTGGCCTAGAATTTGTAATGTTGATAATAAGAAAATATTCTTTCGTCCTTAAAAATGAAATTAAAAGCTCCTGTTTTAAATGAAAATAAAGTAGGATAATAAATTTTCTCAAACAACTATTCCTACGAATTCTTCCTGTTATTAAAACTGTCAAGAGTACGAATAATGGTTATTCTTCTTTAATTTATATACACGTGTAGCTTACATTACAATTTGATAATTAATAAAAATTCAATGATGTTTTGTACATTCATTTTCCTAATTAACTTGTGTTCTAAACAATATCTGATGTTTTCTAAGCAATAGAGGTGATAATTTCATCCAGTACAGCGCAAGTGGCCTGATCGCGCCTCAATTCTAATAAATAATAATATAAATCCATCCAGCAGGTGAATTGATGATCTGTTAGAGTACGTCATTAAATTATTCATGGCATTCGGGCTGCTAGAATACTCTAATATGAAAACTAATTTGTTGGAGCAATTTCCTCTTCAGAAAACGAGAGATTTCCACTTTACGCCTGACACTTCTGCAACCAAATCTATTCTCGTGCTACATAGATCCTCTAATTTAATGGAAATATTAAATGGAGAATTTCAATGCATAGGAAAAAAAACAGCTTTGAGAAAAAATTGTTCTTTATCATTTTTCTTTTCGTTGATGAGAATTTTTTTTTTAACACTCACACTTTTTTACCACACTCAGTCTTTTCGGCAACTCAGGCCATATGATACTCATTTTGATTTTTTTCTTTTGCATTTTTATAAATTAGATATAATAAGACTTAACACAATAGATGACGAGTTTCCAAGATTTTTTTTTACGACTTTTGACCTTCGTCGCTCAATACTACTTTCTTTATCATTTAGGCCTAGTTATTATTAATATTGATAGCTGTATACTTTACTATTTGTAATACGTATTTATTTTTGATTAAATGTACTTTTGACAAGTTTATTTTATCTTTGTTCTCTGTTTTTGTTCTTTGTTTCATAAGTCAACCTTTGTATACATAGAAAGAATTCAAACATTCACCTGCAACCTAATTTGATTTTCCTTTCTTTGTATCTTGAAACAAACAATTTTAATAATCGTATAATTGTTCACCTTTATGTTTATTTGACAATAATGCTTCTCTTTTATATTTTTTTATTTTTTTTGATAATAAAAAAAAGCGACTGACCCAGTAAAATTGCATAAAATCTCGTTAAATCTGGTTATAAAAATGAAGCGATTCAACCTTTTCATTTTATTTATTTTTTTTTTTTATAAAAACAAAAGTAATGTAATATTTAATTATTTTTACGAGCAATTTCAAAATAAAAATTATATTTTTTATATCATTAAAAATGTATATTATACTGTAAGGCTAATAATCTAATAATGAATTTGAAAAGAGAAATTTGTTCTAATGGTTCATGGGGGAGTGGTATAATTTGAAAAAAATTTATTCAATTGCAACTGTAAATCTCCCAGACAGCTTGGAATAGTGTAGAAAAATTGCGAATCATGCATATATTGCCAATATTGCAGGAATATTGCGAATCTTGCAAAATATTGACAACATTGCTACTTTAAGAACTACGGGTTTATTATTTATACGGGAGATCTGGTTTAGATTATTAGACGAATATTTTGCTGCGGAAATCTTAATTAATAACACTCAAAATAGAGGTTATAATTAAATCTATTTTTTGGGATGGGGAAAGTGCTTCCCTTTCTTATTCAACAATATTTATGGCACTGTAGAACCCGAAGTGATTTTTTTCCTATAAATTTTTCATTCGACCTTACTTTATTGCTAGACGATGCAACGTTTTTTTTTTTTTACCGCTTACATAAATTGCAGCTTTTCGCTTATCCTGAATCTGGGAATTAATTTCCTTTCCAATCCAATTTGATATTCAATATTATTTTTTTTTTAATTACAAAATGTAAAATGAGAATACATAGAAATGTAATAACTGGCGGAATGTTGAAAGGCTTCCCATTCCTTCCCAGACCAGCTACTAGTTAGACACTCTTGTGTTCATTCTTAAGAGGTCAATATCGATAATTAAAAATAAAATTCAAGAAAAATACAAATTAAATTTGTTATCTTCCTCATTCTTTTAGATTTGTAACAAACAGTGCCGGATTAAGCAAGATGGAGGCCCTTAGGTAGTCGAATTCTCGGAGCCTTGACAACTAGACAACTAATAATTTTACCAATATGATTATATTACACAAGAGTTTTAGAGTCCGAAATTTTCAAAATTTCCCCAAGGGACTCGAGGAAAAATCGAAATTTATAGAACTATATAATGTTATATATATAGGATTCTATAATTTTAAAATATGTTTTTAGGGGGTGAGGGGTAAATCTTCGGCCCCCACCCCCGAAAAAATAATTATATATACGTCCTCTACTTTTACCAGAGCTCGCTGGTTCGCTTCCGCAACAAAAATTCATTTCAATTGAATTGGCTGCAAACAAATTTAAATAAATATCGACGGGGTCCAAATTAGGGTCCGACCGAAACAAGATTTACAGCCGAAACCGAATATTCCGCCTCGATCTTAGTTTCGGCCGAAACCGTAACCGAAACTTGTATTTTCTATAAAAAATTCATATCATTTTACCTTTTTTTTTTTTTTTTTTTTTTGAAATTTTTTCTGCTTTGCGGAAAATATTTTTCCCTTCCCGTGAAAATCATTTTACCTTATTTTTGCATGCAAGTCAGGTTTCGGCCGGCCGAAACCAGGATTTTTGACCCAAACCGAATATTCGGTCGGTTTCTAGTCCAAATGGCCTCAGATGTCTAAAAGAGTTAAAAAAAATATAATGTTGCGGGGCCCCTAAGAAATGTGGGGCCCATAGGCGATCGCCTAATGGGTAATCCGGCACTGGTAACAAATGATGTCAACCTGAATTAAATACTTTATTTGAATTTTGAAATTATTCCTAAAAGTAAATTTAAAACTGAGATTGAAATATTGCACAGGATAATACAAAACAAAATTCGATCCTTATAATGCAATCAAGAAATGACATTTGACGTTAATAAACAAGTCTGTTCAACAAGCAGATTCCTCACTGGCTCGAATATCGTCACCTAAACCGCACCGGTTGTTTTCTTAATTTTTTTTTGTCTAATGACACTCAAGAGATCGCATTGATGCAATCAGGTTTTATTCCTCTCAAATTCACCCTTTCTTGCCTCCTGACATGACAGATATCTCATTAAGAATTATAAAAAGTCTAATAATCCCCCTCAAGATGCGATGCCTTGATATGTAGAAGCACGTCATCAAGTGAAAAAGATAATTAACAATCGAATATTTATAATTCGTTTCCGGCACACCTCTTCTCTAGATATATCTACTATCTATAAAATTATATTACTAATCTTTTAGATGCACATTTAAGGTATCATTTCATAAGGGAAGCTTTCTTAAAAAGAGAAAGTAAGGAGAAAGTGAAAGTTTGTTGAATATTTAAACATTTTTTTACTTTTAAAGTAAATTAACTATTATTACATTTTCAATTTATAAAATACGTATTGGAGATGAAGTGGCAGTTTGAGCCCCCTAACTCCTCCGTTCTGGGGCGTATATAGAAATTTTTTTCGGGGAGGGCTTGAACTCAAAAATTTCTCTGCGAAAAATTTTGTTTTTGCGGAACCAAAGTTTTCCGCCCTGCAAAAGGTTTTTTGCCCTTCCGTGAAAATCATTTTACCTTATTTTTTTAGAGACACACGGAAATTTTCGCTCTTTTGCGGAACCAAAATTTTCACACTGCAGGCCTATCAAACATTTGGGGGGGGGGCGAGGCCCCTCGCCCCCACCCCCCTATATACGTCCCTGCCTCCGTTTCATCTTATATCGGGCCGTCGGAAAATTTAATTTATAACTTTCCTAAATCCCACCGAAACAAATTTTAATTTTAGATTTGAAAATTTTTATTCATTTATTTATTTTTTTAAATATTTCATATTTTGATGAAATATTTCGTTTAAAGATGTCGAAAAATATATGGTGTGACTGGTCGCACAGCAAACAACTTTCCCTTACCTATAATATGAGAAAATTGTGTTCTGTGTCGTCATATATTTAGTTTCCGTCAGTACGATACATTAGAATTCAAGATGTACAATTTATAAACATCTGAAAATATTTATATTTTGTTATGGCAACTAACTTAAATATAAAATTTCAACCTCGTAGCTCTTTTCGTTCTTGAGATATTTTCTTCACACACAGACAGACATGTTGCGAAAACCACTTTTTTGCATTCAGGGAACTTCAAAACGTGTATATCCATCAAAATCTCGACATCGAATTTTTGATATGAATCCAATACTTTATTTATATTAACACATATATAGGGAAGAGAAAGTAAAAATAATTTTTTTAAATTTTGCTCTCTCGGCTGCTGAGATCATTTAGGGCCGATTTTTAAGAATATGGGATTTATTAAAATTATTAATTAAAGCTGAATAGAAGTTGCAATTGATTCATTTAAAGGGGAAAAACAGACACATGACCCTAGAAGGTTTGCGTCCCCTCGGGCGTAGTTTCGGCTTTTCTTAATTTTTTATTTCATAAATTATTCATCCTACAAACTTTTTCTTCTATGTCTTATTTATAAATGTTTTTTTTTTTTTTTTAAGATATTTTTCTTCTACTGAAAGTTCCAAAGTCTGATCGATTGATTGCTAAATACTATTAGCTTAGAAATGACTTGAGAATATTATTTTATTTTTTTTATTTTGTTATTTAATGGGGCAATTATCTTTATTTTTGGACCAGGGGCATTTGATAGAGAGAAGCTTATTGGTTGATGGCCGAATAAAAACGAGATAACTGAATTCGAGATGGAATACTAATTGGCAATTAATTTTTCAAACATGGATTTAATTACTTAATATAAACTAAACTTCGAGTTTCTTTAGATAAGCCATGACAATTTCATTTATTATTTTTTTTTTTTTTTGCATAAATTTATTAAAGTATCTAGTTACTTTGCGAGGTCGAAATGTTAAATACATTTTTTTGTTCAAAATTAAAAAAAAAAAAAAAATACATAATTACATAATATCTAGATAAAATAATTTTATCTAATAGTTAAAATAATAGAAAATATGTTCAGTTTAAGTCAGCCATATTTATCAGGGGCGTATTTATGGGGGGGGGCCGAGGGGGCCCGGGCCCCCCGAAATTTCCCAAACACATATACATATATAGAGATATACAGACATCAGCGCAACAAATTTTTCCGCAGGATGGACAACTTTGGTTCCGCAATAGAAAAAATGTTCCGCAAAAAATTTCGTGTGAAAAAAAATATAGTTTCTTGAAAAAAAAATTTTCCGCAGAAAAATTTTTGAGTTCGGCCCCCCGAAAAAAATTTCTATATACGCCCCTGATATTTATTAAGCCGGATGCGCACTAGCGAAACTTTATTTGAGGGCCGAATTCATTTTTTTCTTTTCAAAAATTTTTTTTCTAATTTCTATTATTAATTTATATACATAATTTTTAAGATAAGGCTTAACTAATTTTCCAGGACTCTTATGTTCTCTTTATGGATGTCAAACTTCATTTCAAATATTAAAGTTGGTCAAAGAGATCGTGACAGACAGCTGGATAGACGGACATTAGCGAATTAGATATACGTATAGCCTTCACTATTCGAAAATAGTATATTTTGATGGAAATACTCAAGGACAATAATATTAACCTCGATCTTGACTTAATTTTTCTTCCGCTTCTATTAATAAATATATATATTTTTAAATAAGATTATTTATATCTGTGTCTGTGAAAATTAGCTTTTATTAATTACAAAAAAACGATTGGCCCTCTCCTTACTAATATTATAATATGCCGCCCCCTCCCTTCCCCCTCGCCCTGACTCTAACTAACAAGCCAAATTGATTATAAAATTTTAATCTTTCTTTAAATTTGATTCTAAAATTTTCTCCCCCCTCCCACTTCTTTTTTTCTTATTTTTTTCCTATTTGGCCTTTCTTGGTCAAGTCTTTATCTCCGTACTAACATAAGATGCTTTTAGGTTAACGAGCATTAAAGGCTCCATTTCCTTGTTTTTTATTTCTTTCTTTTTGTTCGAATAAACACCAAGAGTAGCTTATGATAAGCATGTGATAATAAAAATAAATACATTTTTGGTCTAAATGGCCTCAGATACCGAAAAAAAACCTTTAAATTATTTTCATTCAATAAATACAATTTTAAAATTGAAGAAATAAACTGGCTGTTATATTTAACAATAAGAGGATAAAGGAGCAAGCAGCCAGGTAGTTAGTCTCCACGAAATGAAACTCTCTGTTGAGGAAACAGTTTCTGTTTTAATGAAATATAACCATTATCAGTCCATTTATCGAGAGTGTGAACTCAAATGACAAAGCATTGAGCCAAAATTGCGGAGTTGTCAGTAGATGTGTATTATACAGAAATTATTTGTATAAAATACAAAGCAATCCATACAAAATTGTATCTCAAACTTTGCGCATCGTATTAGCTGATTGCATTGCTTTGTATTTTATACAAATAATTTGTGTATAATACCAGGGCCGGAACTAGGAGATTTTTTAGGGGGGGCAAAATTTAATTTGCTGCCCCCTCCTTAAAATTTTCTATACAATATTCATATTATTTTACCTTTTTTTTTAGTAAATCTTTCTTTAATTACCGCCCCCTGATATCTGCCGCCCGGGGCACATGCACCCACTGCCCCCCCCCCTAGATCCGGCCCTGTATAATACTCATCTACTTACAACTCCGCAATATGACTCAATGCTTTGTCATTTGAGTTCACACTCTTGATAAATGGACTGATGATGGTTATATTTCTTTAAAACCGAAACTGTTTCCTCAACAGAGAGTTTCATTTCGTGGAGACTAACTACCTGGCTGCTTGCTCCTTTAACCTCTTATTGTTAAAATTTTAAAAATTAATTCAAGGAAGGGTGCCCCTAGTGTTTAAAGTTAATTCCAAAGGTGCCGTGAACTTCACAAATTGGAAAACTCTGGTCTAGAACTATTATAAAAAATCTGGTGTGACTGGCGCACAGCACACAACTTTCTCTTACCTTCGGTAATCGAAAGTTGTGTACTGTGCTTGTCACACCAGATTTTTTGTGTCGACATGTATTTAGTTTCCGACAGTAGGGTACAATTGAATTCAAGATGTAAAATTTATAAGTATGGGAAAATATTTATATTTTGATACCATGGCAACCATTTCTCCTATCTTTTCTATGGAGTACAAGAGTAAAGTGGTCTTCAGAAGATTTCAATCACAAAATGAGAATATACATTTTATAGAGAATCTAAAAAATAATTGATTTTTGAATTTTAAAAAAAATCGTTGGAGCAAATTTTGAGAAAATCGAAAAAAACTGAAAAAGTGCATCAGTAAAGTACTAGTACTCTTAGGTCGATTTTGTTCAAAAGCTTCGTGTCACGTCCCATGGGGGTGCCTAATTTAAATATAAAATTTCAACCTCCTAGCTCTTTTCGTTCTTGAGATATTTTGTTCACAGACACACAGACAGACAGACCATGTCGCGAAAACCACTTTTTTGGATTCAGGGGACCTCAAAACGTGAAGATCCATCAAAATCTCGACATCGAATTTTTGACATGAATCCAATACTTTCTCTCTCTATATATATTAACATATATATATATATAGAGGTAAGAGAAAGTAAAAATTCTCCTTCTATTTATTACAATTTTTTTCATTAAGGGATAATAATATAGCCCTACAAATATATTAGAGTTATAATAATTGAGAGCAGCAGGTCTATTTGAATTTGTGCAATAGCATCAAAAAATATTTTTTTAGGAGTTCTTCTAATACCAAAATATTTTAAAACGCCTTTTATAATAAGGGACAATTTTTTTTTTTTTAATTATACTCTGGTTCCATCGATCATTTTTTGCAACGATATTCAATGTCGGCCTATCGAACCCGAAGTTAAAATTAAAACAAGCGATTATTAAAATTGATAAGCAAAATAGATAGTAGTTGTTTCTTAGTATATTTCATAGCCGGGTTTTAACCAGCATGGCATGTATGTTGCATAAGGCTCAATGTTAGGAAGGCTGGTACTCTCGGTGGACCAATCGCAACCCAGCATCCGACTCCTCCCGTCTCTTTCTCTCTCCTCTCTTAGTATCATCGCCATGGCGCCAGTCAAGCCATGTCACGACTCCTCTTGACCAGATATTTCCCACTCCCGTCGGATTATAGTAATAAACTTATTTTTCTATAGATTGATTAATATTTTATCAATCAAATTTCCCCCACTACTATTATCAATATTCCCCTCTCTTCCCCCATTTTTCTTCTGTTTATTTACTAGAATCAATCGATATTTTTTTTGTTTCTCTATTTTTAAAATTGTACTTTGTTTTTTGGATATTTTTTTCTGACATGTGACAAACAGTTTTATCATTCAGACATAATTTTTTTCTAGATCTATCCTAGAAATATATTTAGTGAATATATTATCTTAAAAGGAAAAATATTGATTATTTATCATACCCAAAGTCGGTGGCGCTAATTTTATAAAGGCGCCAAATAGTAATAAAAACAATTATTATCTATTAATATTTAATTAATATCGATTTTGTTATTTGCATATAGCTTATCTATTATCTAAAAAAAAATTATTTTTAATTTATTAATAATTATTTTTCGCCAAAAAAATTTTTTGAAGTTTTAAAAAAAAATTTTACTTTCTAAATAAAATTCGTAGACTTTTATATAGTATATATAAGCAAGGGCGGATACAAGGGGGAGGGGGGTAAAGGGGGTAATTACCCCCCCCCCCTAGATTCGAAAAAATACTTTTTTTTCGCAAAAAAATTTATTTTTAATGTAAAATTTTTAAAATTAATACTTAAAAATTTGATGTGTATTTATATTCTGGCAAACAAGTACAGAATGCGCTTTTAAATTACCGAAATTAAAAAAAAATAGTGTGCTGTGCGACGAGTCACACCAGATTACCCCCCCCCCCCCCGAGAAACACCTCTGGATCCGCCCTTGTATATAAGTAGAAAAGTCTATTATTTTCGGATTTTTGTGTCTCTGTCTGTGAACAAATTATCACAAGAACGAAAAGAACTAGAAGATTGAAATTTTATATTTAAGTTGGGCAACACCCCCCTGGGACGTGACACGAAGCTTTTGTACAGAGTTTTTGTCAGAGTTCTAGCACTTTACTGATGTACTTTTTCAGTTTTTTTCAATTTTCGCAAAATTCGCCATAACGATTTTGATTAAAATTCAAAAATCAAATTATTTTTTAGATGGTCTTTAAAATGTATTTTCTCATTTCGCTCTCAAACGAAGAAGATCACTTTACTCTTGTACTTCATAGGAATGATAGGAGAAATGGTTGCCATGATAACAAAATATAAATATTTTCCCATGTCTATAAATTTTACATTTTTTTTTTTTTAAACATTCACACTTTTTTCTCATTTACACTCACACGCACATTCACACCGTCTTTTCGGCAACTCAGGCCATATAAGACATTTACGATAATCGTTATTGATTTAATAATATACATATATGGGGTCCAGGCATTCTTATTTGGACCCTGTTATGCAATGGTGTGTCAAAGACCAAACATCGAGTTTTGAGAAAATCAACAATAAAGTTTTTTGTTTACATTGGAATATATATAATTTTTCTTGTCAATTGTGCAAGTAATATTAAATATAAATTTTTTAGGACATATTTTATAAAAAATACTATTAATTAAAGCATTTGAAACAATATTCCGTGCTTAACTCAATTTTGAATTTTTTGGTCTTTGACACACCATTGCATAACAGGATCCATTTAAGCCATTTGATATTCAATTGACTTAAATAAAATCATCGGATTGCCTGGGGTCCGAACCCGCGACGTTTGGAATACGAGGTTAGCACGCTAACCTATACACCAAGCCCCGAGGGCATTTTACATCTTGAATACTAATATATATCGGCGATGATTTTATTTAAGCCATTTGGATACCAGATGGTAAGCCAGAGTGAATAAGAATACCTGGATCCCAAATAAAAAGCCTCTCTCTCAAAATTGACAAAAGTCGAAAGACTTTTTTTCCGCTATCTAGTGGTAAGAGACTCTAAATTCTTTTAGTAGGGGACGAGAGAAAGAGAAGTTGCAGCTAGTTTTATTAGGCACTTCAAATTCTTTGTTGACATGCTTCAGCCCTGAGGATTGTTGCACCTCTATTTCTAAATAAGTGCAACAACTCCTTTAAATTGGCCATAGAATAGAATGCAGTTCAATTTATGAAATTATTTTTTATATTATACGATTTCGATTCATTAATTTTATTTAATTAAAATAAGCTTTGGATGGATGCGAAATTCTCATCTAACCATATGAGACCAAAACTTGCCTTCCATCGTTATCCTGGCAAACATTATATATTCTTTATAACCTGTTGGGGATGGGAATGGATTTTCTCAACCCTTATACTACTAAGTGGCCCATTAAAAGATAAAGTGGATTATATGAATGCGTTTATTAATTTTTGAAATTTTATCATCTACCCTGTTAAATTAAAAATTAATTATTTTTTTATTACACTTTTCACTAAAAAGTACATTAATTATTTTCAACCCTTCGTGTTTAAAAATTGAAATAACGGGAATTCATTTCAATTTCCATTTTAAATGGCCTAAAAATTGTAAAATTTAATTATAACGATAAAATTTAAATGATTTTGAAATTTATTTATTTTATTTTACTAATTATTCTTGCTTGCTCAGGGGCCCACATCTTGTGGGTACGTGGACGGCGACCACGAGCTACCCAAGCTGGGACTGGCAGTCCTGTTTTTACATGTCTGTCTCTTCCTTCTATATTTTCAACAGGCATCAGACCATGCGACGGGTCGGTCTGTTCTATTTCTTCCGGTCGCTAAAAACCCATTCAGCCGACCCCGCACTACGGGAATAAGCCTAAGAGATTTATTCTTGCTATTTTTTTATTTGATTTAAGGTCTTTTTTGGCATCTAAGGCCATTTCCGTATTTTTTTAAATTGATTGATAGGCAATACAATTTAAATAAATTTTTATCGCATGGGAGAGGATGCGAACCCGCGACCCTTGGTACAAATGCCTTATTCTTACTATGAATTATTTTAAAATTTTAATCTCTTGAAGGCTTAGGGCTTGGTTTATAAATTTCTTTTTTACTTTACTAGAGAAAGCACAACAATCGGAAATATTCGAATCTAAATTTGGAAAGAAATAAAACAAATCAACTTTTGCCTCTAATTATTTCAAAAGGCAAAATTTTAAATTTTAATTCTCTTTTTAATCTTTCCGCTGTTCACTGGCTTCAAATTTATCTTATTTTTAAGAAGCCTTGCCAATCGGATTTATTTACTTGTCAATCGATCTTACGCCTAAAAGGGTAGGCAGGTTCGGACCATAAGAGCACGAGAAGGCAGACGCCGGGCGTTTCGAAAGGGCACAATACTTAAATAAAATTAAAAATCTGGTGTGACTGGCGCACAGCACACAACTTTCTCTTACCTTCGGTAATCGAAAGTTGTGTTCTGTGCTTGTCACACCAGATTTTTTGTGTCGACATGTATTTAGTTCCCGGCAGTAGGGAATATTTGAATTCAGATGTAAAATTTATAAGTATGGGAAAATATTTATATTTTGATACCATGGCAACCATTTCTCCTATCTTTCCTATGAAATACAAGAGTAAAGTGTGCTTCAAACAATTTTGAGGGCAAAACGAGAATATACATTTGAAAGAGCATCTAAAAAATAATTGATTTTTGAATTTTAATCAAAATCGTTAGAGCGAATTTTGAGAAAATCGAAAAAAACTGAAAAAGTACATCAGTAAAGTACTAGTACTCTTTGGCCGATTTTGATTAAAAGCTTATTTTTCCGGTCCCGGGAGGTATTTAACTTAAATATAAAATTTCATCCTCCTAGCTCAATTCCTTCATGCTTAAAATTGAACACACACAGACACACAGACACACAGACAGACAGACCATGTCGCGAAAATCACTTTTTTTGGATTCAGGGGACCTCAAAACGTGAAGATCCATCAAAAATCTCGACATCGAATTTTTGACATGAAACCAATACTTTCTCTCTCATATATATATTACATATATACATAGGTAAGAGAAAGTAAAAA
>JAKCPI010024093.1:0-15503 GCA_023213315.1 Euborellia annulipes | reverse complement strand
GGTCACACCTGTCATATATTGTTTCAATGAAAATGTTTGAACATGTTTATTTATGAAAAACAAACTACTAGTAAAAAAAATAAAAACAATACTTTCTCTCTTTATATTTCAATATAGGTAAGAGAAAAAAAAATTTTTTTGAAGTCAAGCAAAAAGACGTTGTCACGTTAAAAAGCCACCGGCTGTCGTAGAAGATATAGCCAACACCCAATTTTTTTCTTAAAATTTACTTACAAATGGGTACTCAAATTTGGCCAAAACATATTTAATTTAATTAATAGTTTAATTTTGTACAGTTTGTATACTCGTAGATGTATTTTGGAGTATTTTATTTAGAATATAAAATTTTATAAAAATCAGAGCCCTTGGGGGGGGGGGGGGGGGGCAGTGGCAATATTTGGGATATTTTTTTTAAGGGAGTTGAACTTGAGCCGTTGAGTTGTAACTCTAGATTCGTAATCCGCCCATGCCTCCTCATTATATTTCGATTATTATTTCTATAAGGGTCTGTCTCTGAAAAAATATAAAAAAAAGAAAGAAACAATAACAAACTATTATAAATGCTAACATAAAAAAGTTTAGAAGCTTTATATAGTCTCTTCACTCTTACGTCTGTCTATCTGTATTCTTTAAGAAATTTACACCTTGAAAAAAAAAAAAAAAGTTGAAACTCGTAAAAAAAAAAACATGTGGCCAACTTTTTAAAAAGTATAAAAACTTCGGAGGTTGTTGCAGTTAAAAAAAAAAAAAATAAAAATAAAACATAAAATAATGTTACACACAAAGTATTAGAGTTGTTAATATTATTCATACTTTATATAAATTACATGATATAAGAGAGAGAGAAAGAGAGAAGAGTATTTGGGAAGGAAGGAAGAACTTTTGGAAAAACATAAATTTGATAAGAAAATGGGATTAAAGGGAGAGAGATAGAGAGAGGGTTTAACTTAAAGGGAAATATTTCTGCATTCGGGAATGAGAGGGAGGGGGGAGGGGGGGAGGGGGAGAGGATATTAATTTAATTGAATTACGTTTTAGGTTTCGTAATCTCAGTTTAATTGGCCACAAATGTATGTTAATCCTTTAGTTAATAGTGGACCCACTTCTTGGGAAATAAAATTCCTTCCTCTTTATTATTAAAAGAGGTATCGATTTTTATAACGTCATCTACTTACTTTCTTCATTTTATTAATCTCTTGATTCGTTTTAATCTATCAAAAATTAGCTAGCTCCAAAAAATCTATGAAAGGTTTAGTGGAATATAGTCATAAGCCACCATTTTGTCATTTTTGAGATATTTGTGCCATTAAATATCCCTCTTTAATACCACACAGTGTACCAAGGGTCGCGGGTTCGCATCCCGTCCCAGGCGACAAAATTTATTTAAATTTAAATAAATAAATAAATAACGGGGTCTAAATGGCCTTCTATGCCGTAAAAAAGTTACTTTATTTTACAATAATTGGCTGCATATGAAAGGTTCTTTACTTGGCCAGCTAGTAATAATTTGAGAAGTAAGATAGCCATAACCCACAGCAAAATGGCGTCGAAATCTGGAGGGAATGAAATTTCTCTCGATTTCAAACGACTTCTACGAATAAGGGAGCTCTGATTCTTTTTAAACTAATAGTTGGACCCTATTACGCATTAGTGTGTCAAGCGCCAAAATAAATTAAAAATTGAGTTAAACATTTTCAGGGAAAATACTCCCTCATTTCCCTTTATTAGCCTAAAAGAGGTGTCGGTAAGCCAATTATATCGAGATATATGCCAAAATAACGAAAATTTTGAAGAAATACGAACGCCACATTAAGCATTAAAAAATGTATTATTACTTACTTTTTGGGTTTTTTCTTTCTCCATTGTAATTTAGATGACAAAAATCTTGCGACTGGCCTATTCTGTTTGAAATAACTAGATAAATTATTAATAATTAAATAGAGTAAAAAAAAGATTAATAATTTTAATGATAATTGTTTATTTTTATAAATATTGAACGATAAATGAGCTAACTTCATATTGAATTAAGACTATTCACTGACTATTTAAAAAAAAAAACCTTGAGTTTGCTATACATAAGAATATCAACTTTTTTAGCCACAATTATTATTTGAACTCTCTATATAGGCTACTGTTAATATTATTATAAAAATTAATATTTTTTCTTTCATTTTCACTCTTGGCTACTGAGTCCATTTAGGGATTTATCGTCTTTATCGGAAGTTTCCAAATTCTTTGGAGGACCGATGCTCTTTTCATAAGTCAATTGATAAATTTTTTATAAAAATGAAATGAAATTTTATATCACGATCAAAATTAATGTGTTAATCAATTTTGGGGGCCCCCGTATTCTACGGGGCCCTAGACACGCGCCTTGCTTATGATCCGTCACTGTCAAGAATATTTTAAAGAAGTTGCAGGAATCCCTTGTCCGAGAGCCGCCGGAGGCGGCTCGAGACCTTCGGTTAATTAAGGTCGGTTCTGTTTTAGATTAAAAAATATTCATCCAGAATATTTTAAAGAACTTGCAGGGATCCCTTGTCCGAGAGCCGCCGGAGGCGGCTCGAGACCTTCGGTTTTAAGTTCGGTTATTTTATTTTTAGAAAAAAATTCAAAACAACTAGGGAATTCTCGGCTTTGGGTCGGTTCGGCTCGGTTCGGTTCGGTTCGGCTCGGCTCAGTTCGGTTCGAAACCATCCAGTTAGAAGCTATTCGTAGCTCTTAAAAAAATTTTCGGGCCGAACCCGAATTTTTCCGAAGTTAGATATCAGTGCCAAAAAATTTTCGGGACCGAGGCCCGAAAATTTTTTTAAAAGCTACCGAATCGCTTCTAACTGGATGGTTTCGAACCGAACTGAGACGAGCCGAATCGATCCGAAACCGAGCCGAACCGAACCGAAGTCGACACTAGTGACAAAATAACTTCAAGGGTCCCGACCTAATTGTTTCGGTCCTTCGGTTGAAGTTCGGTTTCCTTCGATTAAAAAAAATTTAAAACAACTAGGGAATTCTCAGCCTTAATGACAAAACAAATAGCGCGCGTAAATGGAAAGAACGAAAGAATCATGAATGTTGAGCTAATGTAAAAAAAAAAAATATTCTTTGTTTTTTTTTTTAATGATCATGAAGTTAGCTCCTTTATCGTTCATTTAAAAAAAAAATAATAATAATAAACAATTATCATCAAAATTATTAATCTTTTTTTTTACTCTATTTAATTAATTTATCTAGTTATCTCAATCAGAATAGGTCAGGCGCAAGATTTTTGTCATCTAAATTACAATGGAGAAAGAAAAAACCCAAAAAAGTAAGTAATAATACATTTTTTAATGCTTAATGTGGCGTTCGTATTTCTTCAAAATTTTCGTTATTTTGGCATATATCTCGATCAAATTGGCTTACCGACACCTCTTTTAGGCTAATAAAGGGCAATGAGGGAGTATTTTCCCTGAAAAAGTTGTAAAAAGTACTAAACTCGCAAAAGTCTTATTGTAAATTCCCTCCCTCTCCCGGTACACAGACAGAAAATTTACGCCGATATTTTAGAATTCAATATGTAAATAAATAAAAAAAATCGTAAACATGGGTAAATATTTATATTTTGTTACCATGGCGCTATCCCTGAGGCCTGATTGGTTGTTTCACACATCGGACACCCTCTTAGCCTTTTATATATAAGTATGATTTTTTATGAAATGTCATAAAAAAATTTATATTTAATGTTACTTGCACAATTGACAAAAAATATTATATATAATCTAATCAAAACAAAAAACTTTAATGTTAATTTTCTCAAATCTCAAGCTGGCGCTTGACACACTAATGCGTAACAGGGTCCAGTTATGATTCTTGGCACCCAACAAGTAGACTTTCTTATTTTTAAATTTGGCTTACTGTCATTTTTGTGAATTTTATGACTTTCTTGTTATAATATCTTTAAAAGCCCACGTCAGAAACTTTTTATTTTATTTTTAACATAATCTAGGGAAATTAATTGATAAAATGTAAGTTTTTTGTTTTTTTTTTTATCTATAACAGGAGTGGCTACATAATTCGATATGTGTGCGTTTCGTCTACATTCCCTACATGTTAAATTTCTATTTTTTAAAAATTAATTACACGATAACCCTGCGCCAGATCTGCTTCAAAAAAGTATTTTATACGTATGTGATAATGATTAATAACATATTAAAAAATTAGCTTTTAATCTTTGTAAGTGCCTTAATGCTTGAACAGTCTCTTTCGGCATCTCTGGCCATTTAGACCTCATCCCTATTCATTTCAAATGATTGGTAGCCAATTCACTTGAAATAAATTTTTCTCGCATGGAACGGGAAGCGAACCCACGAGCTCAAGCACATTGTTTTGCTTTAGTTATGAATATTTTTTTCAATTACGTTCAATTCTTACCTCACAATTATTTTTTTTATAAAAGTTTTAATTAAGGCGGCATTCCGAGTGCTAATTCGTTATTTTTTTTTTACCTGAACTCTAGCAATATGCGAGGGGTGAATTCGAGAGAAAGAAATTGGGATGAATCTGTTGAAATGCAAAATAGAAGTGTCAAAGCGTATGAAGCATATGTTTGGTATCGACATATTTCATTTCATGAATGATCATCAACAACGAAACAAAACTGATTGTAATCCCTCGGCTATCATGATGACATTTATAACAGGCTTCTCTCCTCCCTCCCTTCTATTCCTATACTACTATACTGTATATAGGAGAGCAGTATATTCATCAAGATAGAGTTCTAAGAAATTACTTGCTATCTGATACACCGTTATTTAAAAATTAAATCTATTTATTCATCAATTTAGGTAAAGTTAGCACTACAAAAAATTATTATTAAAGTTTCCTTAATTTTTACTTTCTCTTACCTATATATGTAAAGAAAAAGTAGGCTTTTGGATTCATGTCATGGATATGAACCTTTTAAGGTCTCCTATGTCCGAAAAAGTGATTTTTGCAACATGGTCTGTCTGTCTGTGAACAAAATATTTCAAGAACTAAAAGAGCTCGGAGATTGAAATTTTATATCCACCCTCTGTGACGAAGCTTTTGAACAAAATCGGCCAAAAAGTACTAGAATTTTACTGATGCATTTTTTCAGTTTTTTTTTTCGATATCTCAAAATTCATTCGTTCAACGATTTTGATTAAAATTCAAAAATCAATTATTTTTTAGATTCTCTTTAAAATGTATATTCTCATTTTGCCATTGAAATCTTCTGAATGAAGACCCTTTACTCTTGTACTCATGGGCGTAGCCAGACATCTTGTTAGGGGGGAACCCCTCGTTAGAGCGAGAGGGGGGGGGAGTTTGCAATTAATATATACATACAATGTAGATTATTAATTATTTATTTGAATAAAAAAAAAAAAATTAATGTAGTGAGTTGGGGCGTTAAAAAAAATTCCCAATGGGAAAAATATTTGTTTGTTTTAATTTTTAGGACAAGCCAGAGAGGGCGAAGGCCCCCCTACCTCCCCGTGGCTACGCCCAAGCTTGTACTCCTTAGAAAAGATAGGAGAAATGGTTGCCATGGTAACAAAATATAAATATTTTTCCATGTTTATAAATTTTACATCTTGAAATTCGAATGTACTGTCGGAAACTAAATACATGTCGACACAAAAAATCTGGTGTGGCAAGCACAGAACACAACTTGCTCTTGCCGAAGGGTAAAAGAAAGTTGTGTGCTGTGCGACCAGTCACACCAGATTTTTTTTTATAAATTCATCATAATAAATTGTTTTTAACATATATTTTGTACAGTATTTTATTGTATCAATGCCTACTGGGGAACGTTCCACACGCTGATTAAGACAACTTTCAAAAGAATATCAACAAAACATTTATTTAGAATTTTACAATACCCAAGGATGTAAATGCACTGATCTAAAATTAATGTTATAATATGTTGATTTTTGTAACCTGCCTATAAGTGGCATTAAAGCTGTTGTGCAGTGATTGAATAAATAAATAAATAAATACATGAGTTCTACTCCCGCGGGTGCCTTATTTTTTCTAATTTTGAGATTGAAACTCGTATATCAATTTGAAATACTCCTTTCAAAATTTTTCCATCCCCTTCGTGGATCCATCCCTGCCCCTGTTTATGAATACAATTCCACTTGCTGATATTAATTCGAATTATTTATATTATATTTTTTGTAAAAAGCCAAATTTCATATCAAAGGATTTCTATAAAGCACCTTCTGTTTTTGAAATGTTAATGCTCCAATGGAGTTAGTCTACCATATATTCATTTATCTATCAATTTAGATTAAGTAAGCTATTTAGCAAATGGAATAATCACCGGCAAATTCAGTTAAAATGAATTATTACAATTTTTTGGGTGGGGGTGGAATAGCAAGTAGCAGGAGGGGGAGGGGGGAAGGGGGCTATGTGAAAAAGTAAAAAAAATATAATTCCCATTCAACTAAACTTGATTGCAATAGTATTTTTTTTTTGGAAATGAAAACTCGAATGATATTTTAATTAATAATAATCATAGCTAAATGATAAAATCGTGTTTTATTTCTTCTTTATCTCTTTTTTAAAAGACAGATATGATATTTGAAATTATTATTAACGATTCTTTTTTATTATATACTAAACGAAATAGAATAGAACACCCTAAAAGTGGAATTTGGATACCAAAAGGCTTAAATAGAAATGCCTGGACCCCCAATAGATATAACGATTATCGTCAAAAGTCTTATATGGCCTGAGTTGCCGAAAATTCGGGTGTATGTGTGTGTGAGTGTGAATGAGAAAAAAGTGTGAGTGTAAAAAAAAAAAAAAACTTCTTTATGAAAACTTTCCAAACAATTTTTTCTAAATTATATTTAAAACAAAAATTTGATATCCATCAATCAATCAGTCCTTATTTAAATTTAGTATTTTTCCAACAGGCACAGTTTTAGAGATTTAGAGAAAAATAAATTTTAAAACGAAATGTGTTCTAAAACGGCTCTTATTTTGAATATTCAAGGTTTTTTTTTAAGGCGACACTCCTTAAAAATATGCTGATAATTATAAAACAGATAAATTTTAAGTTTCATCTTATCATTTTACGTATCATTTAGCTATAATTATTATCGGAGGCCATTTAGACGTGCTGCAAACGTCTAAAACTTTAGAATTTTTTTAAGTTTTTTTTTTTTTTTTTTTTTGCTTTGCACACCCCTAATACAATTTTAGCTATCGCTGAATAAAGAAAACATATATTTACGATTTTCTATAGTTCTTTGGGTTTCTAAAAATCATTCATTCGTAAAAATCCGTTAATTATTAACGAAAAATATAAACAAACTAGTTTAAAATATCTAAATACTTATAAGTTTACCCCTATGAGCTATACTGTCGGTGAGAAAGCAAAGCGCCTAAAAGATAGGCAGCCAGAGTGTTTTTTTACCAGACTTTGTTAACTGTTTAGTTCATTATTTCGTTAATAATTAACAGATGTTTACGAGTGAATGATTTTTAGAAAGCCAGAGAACTATAGAATATCGTAAATATATGTTTTTTGCATTTAGGGATGCAAAAATTGCATTAGGGGCGTCCAAAGCAAACCAAAACTGAAAAAAATTCGATTTCCCTAAACTTTTAGCCTATTGCAGCACGTCTAAATGACCTCAGATTGAGATGAAACTTAAAATTTATCTGTTTTAAAAATATCTGGATATTTTTTTAAGGAGTTTCACCTTAAAAAAATCATGAAAATGCAAAATAAATGCCGTCTAAAACTATGCCTTTTGGAGCAAAACTGAAATTATATTTGAATTTAGGCGTGAATAGCCATGGCAGCTGAGAGCGCCCTAAAGATAAATAATAATAATAATATTTGAATTTAGCATGAAAAAAACTTCTAGAATCCCAGATCTAGAAAGAAAAGTTCATTTTGTCGAGCAGTGTTATTATTTTTATTTTAGGCTAATTGTGAAACACCTTGTATTGACAAATTTACATTCAGTATTATTGGTTCGTTGGCCGAATTAATATTAAAAAAAAATAAAGAACGCACACCCATTCAAATCTATTATAATTTATAGAATGAGGAAAAGTTTAATGGTCGTTATAATTTAAATTACCAATTAGATTCAGCCTAAAAACGACTCTAAATAGACCCTGAATACTGTCAAAATTAATTTGCATATCTTCATGTGCATCATGTGTATAAACTTTAAAAATAATTGAAATTTTTGCACTCATAAAATAAATATAATTCAATTTAGTTTTTTTATTTCTCATCAATAAAGAGGATTTCTAATTTGTTTGTTTCAGGTGCAACGTCAGCCTTGGATAGTCGTTGGTTTCTTAGCGACAATCTTCCCCTATTTGCCAGCCTCGAATCTGATCGTGACCGTGGGTTTTGTACTGGCTGAACGTGTTCTTTACTTGCCAAGTGTCGGTTTAGTGTTGCTCGTGGCCGGTGGGGCTCAAGTGCTTTGGAAACCCGGGAGCGCCTTACGTCCGTTCCTTGTCGCTGGGATTACACTCATACTTGTGTCGTTTGCTGCAAGAACTGTCCTTCGGAATCGGGACTGGGCGACCAGGGAGTCACTTGCAAGGTAAGAAATCGCTATAACTCGAGAGCGGATTTTCGTGCAATAAAAATCTATGTTTCATGCAGTAAAAACTTCATTTCGTGCAAAATCAAAAAATTGATAATTTTATTAAAAAAATGACATAAAAAATTTGAACGATGTAAGAATTTATCAAATTAAATCGATTCTGAGATGAAGAATTTATTGTAATTTACAATAATTAGCAGTTCCATATATAAATCAGGGAGAGGCTTATCTATTTGGGATTTTGGTTCCGATATCCCCGTCTTCATGCAAAGATTACAATAAACAACTTTGCCATCAGGAGTAAAAATCTCTGGGAGTGATCCATATCCTTATTTTTTAACGTTTTTACGTTGAGCAATTTTAGGCATTTTAAATATACATTTTATATAGGGTAGAGTTTTTTTTTTTTTATATAAAGTTTATATCAAGCCTTGATTGGTCGCCATTTCATATGAAATAAACTTTTGTTGCATGAGACGGAATGCGAAACCTTAACCCCTAGCACAAGGGGCAGAAACTCTACCAGGAGGGTGGAGTTGTTTTTTTTTTAGGTTTGGCCTCTTCGCCATACCCTAAACCAGTTTACAATAAGTAATACATCAAAAACTAAATTAATATAAATAACATCATTACAAAAACCTGATAACAATAGCAAAAATCTGGTGTGACTGGCGCCAGCACACAACTTTCTCTTACCCTTCGGTAAGAGAAAGTTGTACACTGTGCTGGTCACACCAGATTTTTGTGTCGAGATATATTTAGTTTCCGATAGCACCTTAGTTTCAAACTTGCATTTTAAATGTTGACTGCTTCAAATAAACTATGGTTATTTTTCAAAATTTTAATCTCATATTTGGACATTTTATACACAATATAGATTCGTAAATAAATACAAAATTTCATAAGAATTGGAAAAAAAATTTTAAATGCCTAAAAGTTCTAAAGGGGACCCCCTTTCGAATCGAAATTAACATACAAATCCCTATAGGAAATTAACATTGTTCCTATGCGAAGATAAGGTGGAAAGGGAATTTAAAAAGAGTAGAGAGAGACGATAATGTTTGCAAGTGAGAGAGAGACATATATGTTTTCTTTGAAACAAATAAAGACAGAAATAAAATAAAAATAAATGGGAATTTAAATAATAATTGATTTTTAATCTAATAAAAAGAAAAAGATTTAAATTCAGTTACCATGGCAACCATTTCTATCTTTCCTATGAAGAACAAGAGTAAAGTGGTCTTCAGAAGATTTCAACGGCAAAATGAGAATATACATTTTAAAGAGCATCTAAAAAATAGTTCATTTATGAATTTTAAAAAAAATCCTTGGAGGGAATTTTGAGAAAATCGAAAAAAACTGAAAAAGTACATCAGTAAAGTACTAGTACTTTTTGGCCGATTTTGTTCAAAAGCTTATTTTGAGATTCTTCAAAGGTACCTAAGTTAAATATAAAATTTCAATCCGCTAGCTCAACTCCTTCATGCTAAAAATCTGTCCACACACACAGACACACACACATACATACACACACACACACACACAGACCAATTTGCGGGACCCACTTTTTTGGACTCAGGGGACCTCAAAACATGTATATCCATCAAAATCTCGACATCGAATTTTTTGACATGATCGCAATACTTTCTCTCTCTATATATTTCATATATAGGGTACGAGAAAGTAATAATATAAAAAATATGCTATAAATAACATTACTATGAGTAAATTAATATGAATAACAAAACTATTATTAAAAGAAATTGATACAATAGCACTAATATAAAAAAAGGGGGTGGAGTTAAAAGGTTCATAAATAAAATCAAAATAAACATTTCTGGTCTTTGGCCTTATCAGCAGGTGATTTATTCGTTAAATATACTCGATATATTTGATAACTCAATAAATTATAGAAAATGTGGGGTAAGTAAGTAAATTTATATACTTGTTTTTGATTTTTATTACAGAGCTGGACTTAGAGCGCTTCCGCATAACGCTAAAATGCATTATAACTTCGCCAATGTTTTACGAGACTCAACTCAACTGGAACAAGCAGCATTTCACTACCGGGAAGCGTTAAGGTAGAAATCTACAATTATTATTTTTTTTTAATTCTATTTTTAGGTATGTTAATTTTATTAAAGTATCATGATTGATATCTGAATATTTAAATTTAGATTTAGATCACTTGCATATTTTAATCAATTTTTAATCCCCTTCGGTGAATGTTGTCAAGAGAACCGTCCTCTGGTATATTTTAAGAACAAACCTCTCGGCTCTCAGCGTACAAGTTGTAAAAAAGACAAAGCAAATCATTTGTCAAAAACCTTTTATCAAATCTATTTAACGTAAATATATCGAATTGATGGAATTAATTCAAATACAAATTTGATTAAATTTGTTTGATCGAAAAGAAGGCTAACTCGATATTTTTCTTACTTTGATTAGAGATTAGTAAGTAAACAGGTTTTTGAAGGGAAACTTCTTAATGCACTCGATTAAAGTGTTACAATCCGCTGCATCATATTCACTCGGCTCTTTTCCAACGCCACCTGGTTGAACTAGCAAAGAGTAGGGGTGTTCGATTATGGGAAAAAACAATCGATTATCGATTATGGGAAAAAACAATCGATTATCGATTATGGGAAAAAAACAATCGATTATCGATTATGGGAAAAACAATCGATTATCGATTATTCCGATTAATCGATTATTTCGATTATGGAAAAATAATCGAATATGAAAAAAAATAATCGATTAAACCTTTTTTGCTCTGGTAAAATTTCCATTTTCTCCCTCTCGCGAGAATCATTTGACCTTTTTTTTTTTACCACACGAGTCTTATCCCATCTTTTCAAACCCATGTTTCCCAAAAATAATAGATTTTTAAAAATAATCGATTAATCGATTATTTTTTAAGAAAATAATCGAGTAAAGAGATCACGTGCAGCCAGAATATTTATTTTAACTTTCGACGGCACTCGGAAACGGCGGCTGTCGGCTCAAAACATTTATATTACGAAAAACATTTAATAAATAAATTTATTAGATGGTCTACTCAATGGAAATTATTTGACCAAATTTCCTTACTTTTTTCTATTTTAAATATGAATTTTGTGGAGTTTTTTTTTTAAGAAGAATTTTCCGGGAGGGGGGACACCTTAACACCTTAACACCCCCTTTAGCTATGGTAAAATAGGGGTTGTGAACCCCCCTTATCAGGGGAAAGCATTGGAAAACAAGTTCTGACTCGCTTTATGAAAAATCTCGTATACTAATTTAAATTATCAAAGCTTTCAAATAGAAAATAACAGTTCTTTCTCCCCCTAACAGTCTACATGTCAAAAAGTTTTTTCGACTCTTTGACCTTACTCCCCTCCCTCCCCTAAAATTATTTGTATTTTGTTTTTCACTCGATTTTAATAAATATAAAATGACGCTTCTCTAGGGTGTAAATAATTGAAAAATGGTATACCAGACAGTTCTATCGGCCCTACTCCCCCAAACCTCCCCACCCCCTAAAATTAATTTTTCACTCAATTTTTTTATTTCATATTTTTATATTATGGTGCAAAATTAATAAAAATACATTTATCTGGACAACTGTTAGCTCTTCCGCCAGGGCCTAGCGAAGTTACCAAAGACTAGTAATTTTATATAATAAAAATCAATGAATAAGAATTTTCACTTTTTTTAGTGTATAGTAGGAATTCTAATAAAATACGTTTCATTTATTCAAAAAAATAATTAAATAAATAATAATAATATCGGGGATATTATTATCTCACTACAAATTCGCTATCCCCAAACTAATTGCAAATTGGAATCTCCTATTTATATTGTAGAAAGGAGACATGCAGGGGGAGGGGAGAAAGGGATATATCGGCGGTCGCGTGGCGGTTTTACACAGAAAGGCTTTGACAGCCACAACCGTAAGCCCTGAGAGTGCTTCTGTATGTTGATCTACGATTATAGTCCTTATGAACGCGCTACTTTACAAAGGGTTTAAGGGACCCGAGAGAGAGAGAGACCTCATAAGATGGAAGGGAATCAACAGGCAAACAATCAAACACTGATAGATAATCAATCATCTTCTAGAATAGAGCAAAAAAATGCATGCGAATGTCTCAAGTGTTGGGAATAAATAATAACAAGCTGTGCTATGTCAATGGAATCAGTAAAAAATATCGTTATAATCGTTCTAATTGCTATAATTGAAATTTAAACACAATCCATCACAAATCAGAAATAGTTTCTCTAGTTAAGTGAAAAAAGTAACATGTGAAACCAGAGATTATCATTTAAATAAAAGTTCTTGACTTCGGGTAATCTGTGGTTTAATTGTATATGATGCAACGTTTCGGTCACAATTTCTGTGGCCTTCTTCAAGTCTTTATTAATACAGTTACAATCACAAAGGGATATACATTTAGTCAATAATTATATTTATTTAATAACAACTGGGAGGGGGCTCGCTGGTGTAGTGGGCTAGGATGTTGGCCTTCTACAAAGAAGATCCATGTTCAAATTCTGGGCGTGAGGGATTTTTTTCATTAAATAAAAATATTTATTTATTGTAAAGAAATTCTCAAGCAGGCACTGGATTGGAATATTGGATCTCACCACAATAGCCCCCAGGCAACTCTACGAGGAGAGGGAGTTGCTGTGACATCCCGTCCTGTGGAAGGGACGTAAAGAAGGTTCCCTCTCAGTTCTTTGAAAGGAGCAGGCTACACGCCGGGGCTTAGGGAGTCCCTCCTCAAACTAGAACATCCTCCCTAGCATAGAAGAGGTTGGATAAAAGGAACAGGGTGGAACAGTAACAAGGATTAATTCACTAGCTAGAAACGAACGCAGTAGGAGGGGTTAGAGATAGGAAATGATGTATCTTCACGGGGGCGGGGGGGGGGGCGGGCGGGTGGTCGTGCACTTAAGCACCTCGGGTAAATAAGCGGGGATCCCGATAGGAATTTCAAATAATAATAAACAACTGGGAAAGTATTCAAATTTCAAATTTCTTACTTTACTTTCCCATATTGACTTTTAGTATGTTGTTGTTGACCATGCATAAAGGAACAACAATGCCAAGTTTCAACTCTTCTTCGGTGAATTTTTTTTTTGTATAATTATATTTTTCCAGGACTGGTTGGTCGAGGGTCTGGTGGCTTGGTGCAAAGGGAAGCACACCAATGCCCCGGATAGGCTGGAGATCCTGAGTTCAATTCCCCGGGGACAATTGAAGTTTGGCCCACTAACCAAAAAAACATACTTGATAAATCTATTTAAAGAAGATTAAAAATTGATTTACTTTTTAAACTGAATTTAGATTAACTCAAAAAATGCGTTTCTAATCAATCGAACTCAAAGAAACATTTGCAAGATTGTTTTGGATTTAACAGAAAATATGAAATGAACATCAGACACGGCACTTGGACTCTAAAATGTTAAAAAAAAAAACTGAAAGTGTCACAGATTAGTCGAGATATGGTCCAACACTTACTTACATTTAGCGATAAGAGTAGGTACAGTACAACAGTTAAGACACTCTCAGTAACACTGTCTTTTTTAAAACTTTCTAATAAGCATTTGCAACAAATTAAGTTTTGTTTTAAAATATTCCTACCAAATGCATTTTGAATTCTTCCATCCACGCCTTATTTCCGCGATGCGGGGTCGGCGGACCTAACTTTCTCCCTCCAACCCTATCAAGCGTTTTTGCGACCGGAAGAAATAGGGTAGGCCGGCCCGTCGCACGATCTGACGCCTATTGAAAAGAGGAAGGAAGAGACAGACATACAAAGAACAGAAGGAATGCCTGTCGCAGCTCGGGCAGCTCGTGGTCGCCAACCACGTGCCCACAAGATGTGGGCCCCTGAGCGAACCAAATGCATTTTGAATTATTATTTTTAATTTACCAAATGAATTATTATTTTTTAATAAATAATTAAATAGTTTGTCGCATCTTTATTTAACATTCCTTTTTGACATGTGATCCACTTGTTATTAACAACTCAATAATATTAAATTTCAGCTATGTTAAAATTAATTAACAAGTGTTTTTTTTTTTTTTTTTTTTGTTTTAAATAGTTTTTTAAATGTTGGCCTCACTGTATGTCATGTTTTAAGAGGATTGAATTGCTATGTTACTTTAAGCTACACCGCTAATCCTAGATCCCCTGTTAATGACAATGAATAGTGTGTCAGGGGGGGGACGGGCGGGGGGCTCTAACATTACTAATGACCCATGGGCAATATAAATCCGATCCAGTTAATCGATAGTCAATTATTGCCCCTCGCCCCAAATGGCATTAGAGCGTAATGGCGGCCGCCGACGTCTTTAACTAACAAATGTCAATGGGATGGACAGTATTGGGGATAAAAAAAGGGAAATTATATTTTTATTTTTGTTACGGAGAGAAATGGAACAAGTCAAAGATGCAGAAAATGAATATGAAATTTATTGTTAAATATTTTAAATTAAATTAAATTTATTAAGGAGTGGATGAGTGATATGAGAGGATGTAGAGGAGGGTCATCAAAGGGCTCTAAGGCCAACTAGCTAGGCAAATTGACTGAACTAATAACAGAACGAGGTAAACGAGGACATCAAGCCAGGAAGACATCAAACATTCAATAAATGTCAGGCTAATATGTATACTACTTACTCTCTATATATATACTCGATGTGGGCTTTAATATTACGGGGCTTATCCATCTATTTTTTTAAATAATTCTAAAATAAATATTTATCCTCTTTAGGCCTATTTATTGGACCCTGTTATGCATTAGTGTGTCAAGCGCCAAAAAAATTAAAAATTGAGTTAAGCACTGAATATTGTTTCAAATGCTATAATTAATAGTATTTTTTTATGAAATATGTCCTAAAAAATTTATATTTTATGTTACTTGCATAATTGA
>JAKCPI010024091.1:0-12471 GCA_023213315.1 Euborellia annulipes | reverse complement strand
TCAACAGGCAAACAATCAAACACCTGATAGATAATCAATCATCTTCTAGAATAGAGCAAAAAAATGCATGCGAATGTCTCAAGTGTTGGGAATAAATAATAACAAGCTGTACTATGTCAATGGAATCAGTAAAAAATATCGTTATAATCGTTCTAATTGCTATAATTGAAATTTAAACAACACTTGAGATCCATCACAATTCAGAAATAGTTTCTCTCGTTAAGTGAAAAAGTAACATGTGAAACCAGAGATTATCATTTAAATAAAAGTTCTTGACTTCGGGTAATCTGTGGTTTAATTGTATATGATGCAACGTTTCGGTCACAATTTCTGTGGCCTTCTTCAAGTCTTTATTAATACAGTTACAATCACAAAGGGATATACATTTAGTCAATAATTATATTTATTTAATAACAACTGGGAGGGGCTCGCTGGTGTAGTGGGCTAGGATGTTGGCCTTCTACAAAGAAGATCCATGTTCAAATTCTGGGCGTGAGGGATTTTTTTCATTAAATAAAAATATTTATTTATTGTAAAGAAATTCTCAAGCAGGCACTGGATTGGAATATTGGATCTCACCACAATAGCCCCCAGGCAACTCTACGAGGAGAGGGAGTTGCTGTGACATCCCGTCCTGTGGAAGGGACGTAAAGAAGGTTCTTTGAAAGGAGCAGGCTACACGCCGGGGCTTAGGGAGTCCCTCCTCAAACTAGAACATCCTCCCTAGCATAGAAGAGGTTGGATAAAAGGAACAGGGTGGAACAGTAACAAGGATTAATTCACTAGCTAGAAACGAACGCAGTAGGAGGGGGTTAGAGATAGGAAATGATGTATCTTCACGGCGTGCACTTAAGCACCTCGGGTAAATAAGCGGGGATCCCGATAGGAATTTCAAATAATAATAAACAACTGGGAAAGTATTCAAATTTCAAATTTCTTACTTTACTTTCCCATATTGACTTTTAGTATGTTGTTGTTGACCATGCATAAAGGAACAACAATGCCAAGTTTCAACTCTTCTTCGGTGAATTTTTTTTTTTTGTATAATTATATTTTTCAAGGACTGGTTGGTCGAGGGTCCGGTGGCTTGGTGCAAAGGGAAGCACACCAATGCCCCGGATAGGCTGGAGATCCTGAGTTCAATTCCCCGGGGACAATTGAAGTTTGGCCCACTAACCAAAAAAACATACTTGATAAATCTATTTAAAGAAGATTAAAATTGATTTACTTTTTAAACTGAATTTAGATTAACTCAAAAAAATGCGTTTCTAATCAATCAAACTCAAAGAAACATTTGCAAGATTGTTTTGGATTTAACAGAAAATATGAAATGAACATCATACACGGCACTTGGACTCTAAAATGTTAAAAAAAAAAAAAAACTGAAAGTGTCACAGATTAGTCGAGATATGGTCCAACACTTACTTACATTTAGAGATAAGAGTAGGTACAACAGTTAAGACACTCTCAGTAACACTGTCTTTTTTAAAACTTTCTAATAAGCATTTGCAACAAATTAAGTTTTGTTTTAAAATATTCCTACCAAATGCATTTTGAATTCTTCCATCCACGACTTATTTCCGCGATGCGGGTCGGCGGACCTAACTTTCTCCCCTCCAACCCTATCAAGCGTTTTTGCGACCGGAAGAAATAGGGCAGGCCGGCCCGTCGCACGATCTGACGCCTATTGAAAAGAGGAAGGAAGAAACAGACATACAAAGAACAGAAGGAATGCCTGTCGCAGCTCGGGCAGCTCGTGGTCGCCAACCACGTGCCCACAAGATGTGGGCCCCTGAGCGAACCAAATGCATTTTGAATTATTATTTTTAATTTACCAAATGAATAGTTTGTCGCATCTTTATTTAACATTCCTTTTTGACATGTGATCCACTTGTTATTAACAACTCAATAATATTAAATTTCAGCTATGTTAAAATTAATTAACAAGTGTTTTTTTTTTTTTTTTTGTTTTAAATAGTTTTTTAAATGTTGGCCTCACTGTATGTCATGTTTTAAGAGGATTGAATTGCTATGTTACTTTAAGCTACACCGCTAATCCTAGATCCCCTGTTAATGACAATGAATAGTGTGTCAGGGGGGACGGGCGGGGGGCTCTAACATTACTAATGACCCATGGGCAATATAAATCCGATCCAGTTAATCGATAGTCAATTATTGCCCCTCGCCCCAAATGGCATTAGAGCGTAATGGCGGCCGCCGACGTCTTTAACTAACAAATGTCAATGGGATGGACAGTATTGGGGATAAAAAAGGGGAATTATATTTTTATTTTTGTTACGGAGAGAAATGGAACAAGTCAAAGATGCAGAAAATGAATATGAAATTTATTGTTAAATATTTTTTAATTAAATTATTAAGGAGTGGATGAGTGATATGAGAGCATGTAGAGGAGGGTCATCAAAGGGCTCTAAGGCCAACTAGCTAGGCAAATTGACTGAACTAATAACAGAACGAGGTAAACGAGGACATCAAGCTAGGAAGACATCAAACATTCAATAAATGTCAGGCTAATATGTATACTACTTACTCTCTATATATATACTCGATGGGGGCTTTAATATTACGGGGCTTATCCATCTATTTTTTAAAATAATTCTAAAATAAATATGTATCCTCTTTACGTCTATTAATTGGACCGTGTTATGCTTTAGTGTGTTAAGCGCCAAAAAAATTCAAAATTGAGTTAAGCACGGAATATTGTTTCAAATGCTATAATTAATAGTATTTTTTTATGAAATATGTCCTTAAAAAATTTATATTTTATGTTACTTGCATAATTGATAAAAAAAAAATTATATATGAGGATATTTTATTCGAAAATTTTAAGTCATCATACTAAAAATTGTTTTTTTTTTGTCGGTAAAGTACGAGACTGAAAAAAAAAAAAACAATTTTTAGTATGATGACTTAAAATTTTCGAATAAAATATCATTTTTCAAGTTCTAAAGTTTCACGAGAAAGCTGAAGAAATTTCATAAAAAAGTTACGTAAAAAATAAACCAAATTTCAAGAAAAATTTTTTTATAACCAAAAAAAAAAAAAATAGAAGCAATCGTCGGCACATCTTGAAATTAGGGGGATAATTGTAGAATTAGTTGAAGTTTTTTTGAGTTAAAAAAAAATCTGGTGTGACTGGCGCACAGCACACAACTTTCTCTTACCCTTCGGTAAGAGAAAGTTGTGCACTGTGCTGGTCACACCAGATTTTTTGTGTCGAGATATATTTAGTTTCCGATAGCACCTTAGTTTCAAACTTGCATTTTAAATGTTGATTGCTTGAAATAAACTATGGTTATTTTTCAAAATTTTAATCTCATATTTGGACATTTTATACACAATATAGATTCGTAAATAAATACAAAATTTCATAAGAATTGGAAAAAAAAATTTTAAATGCGTAAAAAGTTCCAAAGGGGACCCCCTTTTGAATCGAAATTAACATACAAATCCCTATAGGAAATTAACATAGGTCAAATGCGAAGATAAGGTAGAAAAATTTAAAACGCGTAGAAAGGAGAAGATAGTTTTGTGAGAGAGAGAGATATGTTTTCTCCGAAAAAAAAAATGGGCGTTTAAATAATAATTGATTTTTAATCTAATAAAAAGAAAAAGATTTAATTTCGGTTACCATGGCAACCATTTATTTCTCCTATCTTTCCTATGAAGGACAAGAGTAAAGTGTGCTTCAAACAATTTTGAGGGCAAAACGAGAATATACATTTGAAAGAGCATCTAAAAAATAATTGATTTTTGAATTTTAATCAAAATCGTTAGAGCGAATTTTGAGAAAATCGAAAAAAACTGAAAAAGTACATCAGTAAAGTACTAGTACTTTTTGGCCGATTTTGATTAAAAGCTTATTTTGTCGGTCCCGGGGGGTGTTTAACTTAAATATAAAATTTCAGCCTCATAGCTCAATTCCTTCATGCTTAAAATTGAACACACACAGACACACACACACCCACCCACACACAGACAGACGATGTCGCGAAAACCACTTTTTTGGATTCAGGGGACCTCAAAACGTGAAGATCCATCAAAATCTCGACATCGAATTTTTGACATGAAACCAATACTTTCTCTCTATATATATATTACATATATACATAGGTAGAGAAAGTAAAAATGGTCGATTTAAAATTAGGGTTTTTTCAAAAAAAACTGAAATATTTCATATATCCGGGCTTCTGAAATAATTTTTGTATTTTTATCTGAAAACTACATTAAAAAACAAAATTTTTATAGCCTTGCGGGGTTCCGAAATTCAATTTTAAAAAAAGTTATAGTTATTTGAAAAAAAAGAGCAATTTTTTTTTCAAAAATCCATAACTTTTTTTAAGTTGGGTAAAAAAAATTCGAAAAAATTCTCAAAAATGTCTTTTAAGGGGTAGAAAAAAAAGATAGGAAATTTTCAGCGAAATCCGCGAGGGTCAGGAAAAAAATTTGTCTATTTGGAATGGAATGACCCATATATATGATAGATATAATAAACAAGGGCGGATACAAGGGGAGGGTAAAGGGGGTAATTACCCCCCCCCCCGAGATTTGAAAAAAATACCTTTTTTTCGCAAAAAAATTTATTTTTAACGTAAAATTTTAAAAATTAATACTTCAAAATTTGATTTGTATTTATATTCTGGCAAACAAGTACAGAATGCGCCTTTAAATTACTGAAATTAAGAAAAAAAAATCTGGTGTGACTGGCGCACAGCACACAACTTTCTCTTACCCTTCGGTAAGAGAAAGTTGTGCACCGTGCTGGTCACACCAGATTTTTTGTGTCGAGATATATTTAGTTTTCCATAGCACCTTAGTTTCAAACTTGCATTTTAAATGTTGACTGCTTCAAATAAACTATGGTTATTTTTCAAAATTTTAATCTCATATTTGGACATTTTATACACAATATAGAATCGTAAATAAATACAAAATTTCATAAGAATTGGAAAAAAAAATTTTAAATGCCTAAAAAGTTCCAAAGGCGACCCCCGACCCCCTTTTGAATCGAAATTAACATACAAATCCCTATAGGAAATTAACATTGTTCCTATGCGAAGATAAGGTGGAAAGGGAATTTAAAAAGAGTAGAGAGAGACGATAATGTTTGCAAGTGAGAGAGAGACATATGAACCCTGTTATTCAATGGTGTGTCAAAGACCAAATATCGAGTTTTGAGAAAATCAACATTAAAGTTTTTCTGATTTAAATTGTTTTTATTAGATTATATATCATTTTTTTTGTCAATTGTGCAAGTAAATACTGTAATTATGGCAGATATTCATAAATTATCTCTAAAAATATGACTAATTTAGAGAAAAAAAAATAAAATATAAAAAATTATTTTTACAAAATTCTCTATGTGCGATATATATTTGTAAATAATGCTTCAAAGTCCCTTGACCCATGATTGAAAAATTCTCTAAGTCCAATTATATTTGCAAAAATGCTTCAAAGTCTCTTTATATTTAATACTAGTAGCATAGAAACTTTTTATCAAAATCACATTCATCAATTTTAAATAGTATTAATATTTTAAAATTAAATACAAAGTGATATCAAAATTTTCTCATCAATTAATTTCTGAATAAATAGCTTGGAAACAGTAAATCAAAGTTATAATAATGAAATAGACTTAATATTACGGCCACTTCAACCTAACCTAACCTAATATTATTTATTTTGTTGTCTTTTCGAAATCGCACAGATCCTCATCCTCATCTTCATTTTCATTATCAGGAATAATATCAAAAAATTAAATTTTGACGTCTACGAATTCAGAGAAAATTTTCTCATTTTTCAAAAAAAAAAATGATTTTTGTTTATTTAAGGGAAAAAAATATATATAATATTATTTGGTAAATACCTTTTTCTTGGTTGTTAAAATCACACTGGTTAAAACTCAATTAAACGATATTAATTTATTGTTAATTGGAAAATTATATATATATATATATATATATATATATATATAGTTCATAGAAAAAGATAGAAAATATTATAGAATTAGGCTAAAAGAAAGTAAAAAATGAATTATAATATAACTATTGATAATTTTTGTAGGTTATGAAATACTTGTATTAAATTTCAACAAATGGAATATAGTAATAGTGTATTGAATATTTAAATTTGAAATAAATAAAATTAATATTTTCTTGAGTTTATATTAAATACCTCTAAACAATAGCGATGCCGGTGTTCATAATTGAAATTACTTAGGGCATAAGCGCAACAATATATCTCAAGCGTATAGTTGTTTACGATGTCTTGCACTTGACGCATAAATGAAAAATTGTTCTTTTCAAATTAAGTATTACGAAACAACATGTTAAGTACATAAATCATTATTGAAAAATGTAAAATCCTGCATTGAAATATTGTAAAAATAATTTTATGCTTTTACATTAAAAATAAATTTTTTTAGGACATATTTCATAAAAAATACTATTAATTAAAGCATTTGAAACAATATTCCATGCTTAACTCAATTTTGAATTTTTTGGTCTTTGACACACCATTGAATAACAGGGTTCATATATGTTTTCTTTGAAACAATTAAAGACACAAATAAATTTTAAAAAAATGGGAATTTAAATAATAATTGATTTTTAATCTAATAAAAAGAAAAAGATTTAAATTCCGTTACCATGGCAACCATTTCTATCTTTCCTATGAAGAACAAGAGTAAAGTGGTCTTCAGAAGATTTCAACGGCAAAATGAGAATATACATTTTAAAGAGCATCTAAAAAATAGTTCATTTATGAATTTTAAAAAAAATCCTTGGAGGGAATTTTGAGAAAATCGAAAAAAACTGAAAAAGTACATCAGTAAAGTACTAGTACTTTTTGGCCGATTTTGTTCAAAAGCTTATTTTGAGATTCTTCAAAGGTACCTAAGTTAAATATAAAATTTCAATCCGCTAGCTCAACTCCTTCATGCTAAAAATCTGTCCACACACACATACACACAGACACACACACACACACACACACACAATACACACACACAGACCAATTTGCGGGACCCACTTTTTTGGACTCAGGGGACCTCAAAACATGTATATCCATCAAAATCTCGACATCGAATTTTTGACATGATCGCAATACTTTCTCTCTCTATATATTTCATATATAGGGTACGAGAAAGTAATAGTGTGCTGTGCGACCAGTCACTCTAGATTACCACCCCCCCCCCGAGAAACACCTCTGGATCCGCCCTTGATAATAAATAAATATAAGTTGAATGTGATCTAAATGTAAGCAATTTTTTGTAAAAAATCTGGTGTGACTGGCGCACAGCACACAACTTTCTCTTACCTTCGGTAATCGAAAGTTGTGTACTGTGCTTGTCTCACCAGATTTTTTGTGTCGACATGTATTTAGTTTCCGACAGTAGGGTACATTCGATTTTCAAGATGTAAAATTTATAAGTATGGCAAAATATTTATATTTTGTTACCATGGCAACCATTTCTCCTATCTTTTCTATGGAGTACAAGAGTAAAGTGGTCTTCCTAAGATTTCAAGGGCAAAATGAGAATATACATTTTAAAGAGCATCTAAAAAATAATTGATTTTTGAATTTAAAAAAAATCGTTGGAGCGAATTTTGAGAAAATCGAAAAAAACTGAAAAAGTGCATCAGTAAAGTACTAGTACTCTTAGGTCGATTTTGTTCAAAAGCTTCGTGTCACGTCCCATGGAGGTGCCTAACTTAAATATAAAATTTCAACGTCCTAGCTCTTTCCGTTATTGAGATATTTTGTTCACAGACACACACACAGACAGACACACACACAGACACACAGACAGACCATGTCGCGAAAACCACTTTTTTTGGATTCAGGAGACCTCAAAACGTGAAGATCCATCAAAATCTCGACATCGAATTTTTGACATGAATTCAATACATTCTCTCTATATATATATTAACATATATATAGAGGTAAGAGAAAGTAAAAACAGGTCCTGAAGATGGAAATTCGAAAACGTTGATGCACACGTTTGACTTGAAAAAATTAAACGAATATTTAGAAAAAATTAAACGAATATTTAAAAAATAGTTAAAGATTTTTTAAATTAACCAAAAACACACCTAAATCCTGTGCCGACGAGTTTAGCTGTCTAGCAGTTTAAAATAACAGTAAACAAAACCTCGTCCCAGAATTGAATAAAAGTTTATCAGTCAGTATGTAATTAATTACATATTAAGAACATGATGAAATAAACTCTATAAATTCTTGAATTCCAATATTAACTCTTAACAAATTTATTCCCATTCTTATTTCTTCGTTTATTCATTATTTATCCTTCGACTATACATTTTGATTTATTTCGTGCGATTATTACTTTTTAAATATTAATCTACTCGTACAGTAGCCATAAATAATCAATAATAATTTGTTAAAAACATCACAATTTGTCTTAAATCCTATTTAATAAATGATTTGTGTTTTTATTCAATTATTTTAGATTTATTTATCAATATTCAAGTGAATAAATAATTTCTCGCTAAGTTTATTATTATATAATAATAACTTATAAATATTGTTAATTATTATTTCATTTTATGAATATAAATAAATAAATAAATGGGTAATTAACAATTAGAAGATGGGTAGGGGGGTAATGATGATGGATAATAATAATTCTCTCTCTCTTTCTCTCTCTCTCTCTTAGGACTATAATTTTGATTTATACACCAAATTTTCATGATGGAATATAAATAATTTGTTTTTTATTAACAATCTACTGTAGTTGCCAAAAAAAGGTATTATACTCGTATAACAGCACTTCCTTTTGTTTAAAAAAAATGAAATAAGATAATTAAATTTTCATTAATTTCGTTTTTATATTTTTATCGGACTAGGGATGGAAAAGGCGCTCGAAAAGTCGATTTTTGATTTTGGAATCGACATAATATTTTTCTCGATTCTCGAAATTGATTAATCATTTCTGAAAGTCGACTTTTGAAAATTTCTATAACTCGTGCTTAGGAGATATTGAATAAATATTAAATATTATTCAAGGCTTACAGTTTTACTCTCCGACCCTCGTTGTAGGTGGGTTGTTTGTAAACAAGGGCTGATACAAGGGGGGAAGGGTAAAAGGGAGTAATTACCCCCCTCCCGAGATTTGAAAAAAAAATACTTTTTTTTTAAACAAAATTTATTTTTAATGTAAAATTTTAAAAATTAATACTTAAAAATTTGATTTGTATTTATATTCTGGCAAACAAGTACAGAATGCGCCTTTAAATTACCGAAATTAAGAAAAAATAGTGTGTTGTGCGACGAGTCACACCAGATTACCCCCCCCCGAGAAACATCTCTGGATCCGTCCTTGTTTGTAAATTGCAACGATTAATGCAGTAAAACTGCAGTCTTGAATAATTAGGACTGTCTCGTCTACAAAATACACTATTAATATTAAATTTATTATTTATTTATTTATAATATAAGATTTATAAGGTGTTTAAACAGTGTCAAAAAATTTTTGAGAGTTCAGCGCCCCCCCCCCCGAAAAAATTTCTATATACGCCCCCGAAATACTCTTTTTTTATATTATTACAAAAATGGCTTTTTGTTAGATCCGAAAAAGTACTGAATAAAACGCCAACAACAAGTATATTTTATTTTTTACACCCGCACTTATTTAAAAAAACAGGAACTCCTAATGAGAGGGAGACCGGCATAAAACGAAGCCGCTACCCACATACTCACAATGAGCCAACCCCTGATTGTCATATTTGTTCGACATCGTCTCATATTGCATACAAATTTTGTATCAACCGTTAAAATGAATTTTGAATTCAAAAAACCTTTAATTTCCCATAGACGTCGTCAAATGTCAAATAAAAATAACATTATTAGACAGAAATTAAATTTTCATTAATTATGGCTAAGCGCCATTTAATTTTTTTTTTTTTATTTTTAGCTTATATATATTTAGAATATATGAGAAAAGACAGGATATAGGGAAGGGGGTGGAGAGAATAGGGCTTTGGGCTTGAATGCTAAATCGTGCCAGGCTTATAACCGTTATCAATTATTCCCTCGGGATCTTCTCTTTGTCCCTCTCTTGTCCTCCTCCTTGCACATGATGATGACTGATGGCGAAGTGAGAGAGAGAGACAAATGTCGTTAAGTGAACAAACACGTCACAGCCATTCTCTAATTGACTTGACCATCACACACATCCAGCCAAGATCCTCTCTATCTATTCACTCATACCCAAGTCAAGATCTCCCTCATTATTATTCATAAGAGTAAATTATTATACGACCCTTGAATAAATAACTTCATCACTTCTTTTTATATAGCCTTTGACGGATATTTTAAATAATAAATAGACAACATTATCTTATTATAGGCCTATATTTCGTAGAAAGAAAAAATTATTAATTTAATTTGTTTGTACGGCTATACACTGTAAAAAAAAATCTTAATTTTAATGTGTTTTGGAACACTAAATTTACAAATTTTCCCTTGTAAATGATATGCATTTATCTGCATAATTTACAAATTCATGCGTTTACAACAGAAAAACATTTTAAAATTACAATTTTCTTTCGAAAAATACAGTATGTATTGTAATTTTACATACAATGTACAGTAATTTTCGTTAAAAATTGTATTTTTTTCGAAAGCAGTTTAGTTTGGGAATTCTAAAATCAACGGCTTTCGAAAATTACTCTACATTTGTAAATATTTTTGCAAAGACTTACTAAATTTTGTATGTTTTTGTTTATGTAATTTACTTCCTGCACAATTATAAAATCAACTAAATATTTGTACAGTGTACATAAGAGTGATGCTTGAAAATGAAGTGTTTAAAATGTTATGATTCACCCTCTCATTCGAATCTCCCACATGTAACATCAGTTAAATTTATTTGAGAAAGAAAAAGCTATATTTTCAGCAATTTTTTTATTAGTTTACAAGGCAATAATTGAGGAGTCAAAAAAAATTCAAGACATAGGCAGCCAACGAAAGAATGTTTCGTTGTCCTATGAGCGCTCCGTTCATGCGAATGTGTGTCGCTGAAATTATAATTTTCATTTATTCTCGCCTCCGGCTCTGAAGATGGCCTAGACCAGTGGCCGAAACGTCAGCCTGGAACGGCAATAATAAAAGAAATAATTTTGGCTGCCTATGTCTTGAATTTTTTTTTTTGACTCCTCAATAATACTTCCAGCCACAAAGACATACCTCACAAGGCAATAATTCTAAATATTTCGGAGACCTATCGGCACTCCTTCTTCAGTGGATTCGTGGCGATAGGTCTCCGAAATATTGGAATTATTTATTGCCTCGTAAACTAATAAAAAAATTGCTGAAAATTTAGCGTTTTCTTTCTCAAATAAACCAACTTCAGCAACACCACTTAAGGAGAATCAATTAAATTTTTTCTTAATTTTTAATAAAAATTACTTTAATCTTCATGAAGACTGTTAAATGGACCACTAAGAATTCACACATCAACTGGGACAATTTGGATGTCGCAAAACGTTAATGCAACCTCCAGGTGCCCGCTTTAATATGTGGGAAATGTCAGAGTTTGTTCTCAAGCTATCTCATCTTGCCCTTTTTCCGTTTCTAAATAAATTTCCCTTCTTTTTAGCACACTAGAATGAAATATCGTGAATAACGGAAATTCAATAACACTTTGTATAATATATCGTGTGCAATAATAGAGATATTGATTTAAATATTAGAACTAGTTGAAAGATTCCCTCAGGGCTTCTCTCAATTATATAATTGAGTAGTTAGTTGACTAAAGTTTAAATCCAAATTAAATTAAACTCTCTATCTCCCTCAATTTCTAACTAACTTATAAAAATGAAGAGAAAAAATATAAATACAATAGAACTCTACACTAGTCAAAGGACATTTTTAGTAGCTTAATTTCTTTTCCTTTGGGTATTTAAGAGGAGAGTTGCCACCTCTTGGTGGGAAGTGGGAAAGACGCATATAGAGAATAGGCGAAGAAAGCAAAGCAGTCTTAGCTTGAGTAACTTTTGGTTGACATCCATACACCCACAAATGGAAACTGGGAGATCTTGCACTCGAGCATTAGACACTTCGATGAGCAAGAGGTCTGGAATTTTGTATTCTCTGTAATTTCAAATGAGAGCACCACATATTAACATTAGACTAAAAATAGACCAAACTAATCTGGGTACTTTATTTGAGTCCTTGCGCGAATTAGCCAATTTTCAAAAGATCTCTTTTTGATGAGTTTTCCTATTTTTAATGTCTTTAATTAAAAACACGAAAACGTTTAAAATAAAATATAGGCTATTAATAAAAAACAAAACAAAAAATACTTTTATACTAAACGAGCAATGTACAGTACGTTTGTTTGTAAGAACATAAGATCTTGAAATGGCT
Organism: Euborellia annulipes; assembly: GCA_023213315.1. Taxonomy (NCBI): domain Eukaryota; kingdom Metazoa; phylum Arthropoda; class Insecta; order Dermaptera; family Anisolabididae; genus Euborellia; species Euborellia annulipes. The sequence goes on along the minus strand of JAKCPI010024091.1, from coordinate 63 downwards.
TCAATTTCAATTATGTACTATTTTCGGTCCTCTTCTTCTTCTTTCTTAGTAAGATTTAAACTT
>JAKCPI010024090.1:0-12049 GCA_023213315.1 Euborellia annulipes | reverse complement strand
GGACCCCATATATATATAATAATCAATAACGGATATCGTTTAAAGTCTTAAATGGCCTGAGTTGCCGAAAAGACTGTGTGAATGTGTGTGTGAGTGTGAGTGTGAATGAGAAAAAAGTGTGAATGTTTAAAAAAAAAAAAAAAAAAAAAAAAAAGTCTTTATTAATACAGTTACAATCACAAAGGGATATACATTTAGTCAATAATTATATTTATTTAATAACAACTGGGAGGGGCTCGCTGGTGTAGTGGGCTAGGATGTTGGCCTTCTACAAAGAAGATCCATGTTCAAATTCTGGGCGTGAGGGATTTTTTCATTAAATAAAAATATTTATTTATTGTAAAGAAATTCTCAAGCAGGCACTGGATTGAAATATTGGATCTCACCACAATAGCCCCCAGGCAACTCTACGAGAAGAGGGAGTTGCTGTGACATCCCGTCCTGTGGAAGGGACGTAAAGAAGGTTCCCTCTCAGTTCTTTTGAAAGGAACAGGCTACAGGCCGGGGCTTAGGGAGTCCCTCCTCAAACTAGAACATCCTCCCTAGCATAGAAGAGGTTGGATAAAAGGAACAGGGTGGAACAGTAACAAGGATTAATTCACTAGCTAGAAACGAACGCAGTAGGAGGGGTTAGAGATAGGAAATGATGTATCCTCACGGCGTGCACTTAAGCACCTCGGGTAAATAAGCGGGGATCCCTGATAGGAATTTCAAATAATAATAAACAACTGGGAAAGTATTCAAATTTCAAATTTCTTACTTTACTTTCCCATATTGACTTTTAGTATGTTGTTGTTGACCATGCATAAAGGAACAACAATGCCAAGTTTCAACTCTTCTTCGGTGAATTTTTTTTTTGTATAATTATATTTTTCCAGGACTGGTTGGTCGAGGATCTGGTGGCTTGGTGCAAAGGGAAGCACACCAATGCCCCGGATAGGGTTTGAGATCCTGAGTTCAATTCCCCTGGGGACAACGGAAGCTGGCCCACTAACCAAAAAACATACTTGATAAATCTATTTAAAGAAGATTAAAAATTGATTTACTTTTTAAACTGGGGAATTTAGATTAACTCAAAAAATGCGTTTCTAACTAACTGAACTCAAAGAAACATTTGCAAGATTGTTTTGGATTTAACAGAAAATATGAAATGAACATCAGACACGACACTTGGACTCTAAAATGTTAAAAAAAAAAAAAACTGAAAGTGTCACAGATTAAAGTCGAGATATGGTCCAACACTTACTTACATTTAACTATAAGAGTAGGTGTACAACAGTTAAGACACTCTCAGTAACACTGTCTTTTTTAAAACTTTCTAATAAGCATTTGCAACAAATTAAGTTTTGTTTTAAAATATTCCTACCAAATGCATTTTGAATTCTTCCATCCACGACTTATTTCCGCGATGCGGGGTCGGCGGACCTAACTTTCTCCCTCCAACCCTATCAAGCGTTTTTGGTGACCGGAAGAAATAGGGCAGGCCGGCCCGTCGCACGATCTGACGCCTATTGAAAAGAGGAAGGAAGAGACAGACATACAAAGAACAGAAGGAATGCCTGTCGCAGCTCGTGGTCGCCAACCACGTGCCCACAAGATGTGGGCCCCTGAGCGAACCAAATGCATTTTGAATTATTATTTTTAATTTACCAAATGAATAGTTTGTCGCATCTTTATTTAACATTCCTTTTTGACATGTGAATCCACTTGTTATTAACAACTCAATAATATTAAATTTCAGCAATGTTAAAATTAATTAACAAGTGTTTTTTTTTAAATAGTTTTTTAAATGTTGGCCTCACTGTATGTCATGTTTTAAGAGGATTGAATTGCTATGTTACTTTAGCTACACCGCTAATCCTAGATCCCCTGTTAATGACAATGAATAGGGTGTCAGGGGGGGGACGGGCGGGGGGCTCTAACATTACTAATGACCCATGGGCAATATAAATCCGATCCAGTTAATCGATAGTCAATTATTGCCCCTCGCCCCAAATGGCATTAGAGCGTAATGGCGGCCGCCGACGTCTTTAACTAACAAATGTCAATGGGATGGACAGTATTGGGGATAAAAAAAAGGGAAATTATATTTTTATTTTTTGTTACGGAGAGAAATGGAACAAGTCAAAGATGCAGAAAATGAATATGAAATTTATTGTTAAATATTTTTAATTAAATTATTAAGGAGTGGATGAGTGATATGAGAGGATGTAGTGGAGGGTCATCAAAGGGCTCTAAGGCCAACTAGCTAGGCAAATTGACTGAACTAATAACAGAACGAGGTAAACGAGGACATCAAGCCAGGAAGACATCAAACATTCAATAAAATGTCAGGCTAATATGTATACTACTTACTCTCTATATATATACTCGATGGGGGCTTTAATATTACTGGACTTATCCATCTATTTTTTAAATAATTCTAAAATAAATATTTATCCTCTTTAGGCCTATTTATTGGACCCTGTTATGCATTAGTGTGTTAAGCGCCAAAAAATTAAAAATTGAGTTAAGCACTGAATATTGTTTCAAATGCTATAATTAATAGTATTTTTTTATGAAATAGGTCCTAAAAAAATTTATATTTTATGTTACTTGCATAATTGATAAAAAAAATCTGGTGTGACTGGCGCACAGCACACAACTTTCTCTTACCTTCGGTAATCGAAAGTTGTGTACTGTGCTTGTCACACCAGATTTTTTGTGTCGACATGTATTTAGTTTCCGACAGTACGGTTCATTCGATTTTCAAGATGTAAAATTTATAAGTATGGGAAAATATTTATATTTTGTTACCATGGCAACCATTTCTCCTATCTTCCCTATGAAATACAAGAGTAAAGTGGTCTTCAGAAGATTTCAATCACAAAATGAGAATATACATTTTATTGAGAATCTAAAAAATAATTGATTTTTGAATTTAAAAAAAAATCGTTGGAGCAAATTTAGAGAAAATCGAAAAAAACTGAAAAAGTGCATCAGTAAAGTACTAGTTACTCTTTGGTCGATTTTTGTTCAAAAGCTTCGTGTCACGTCCCATGGGAGTGCCTAACTTAAATATAAAATTTCAACCTCCTAGCTCTTTTCGTTCTTGAGATATTTTGTTCACAGACACACACAGACAGACACACACACACACACACACACACACACACACACAGACCATGACGCGAAAACCACTTTTTTGGATTCAGGGGACCTCAAAACGTGAAGATCCATCAAAATCTCGACATCGAATTTTTGACATGAAACCAATACTTTCTCTCTCTATATATATTAACATATATATAGAGGTAAGAGAAAGTAAAATTATATATGATGATATTTTATTCGAAAAATTTTAAGTCATCATACTAAAAATTGTTTTTTTTTTGCCGGTAAAAAAAAACAACCGTCTACGAGACTGAAAAAAAAAACAATTTTTAGTAGGATGACCAAAAAATTTCATAAAAAAGTTACGTAAAAAATAAACCAAATTTCAAAAAAAATTTTTTTTATAACAAAAAAAAAAAAAAAAATAGAAGCAATCGTCGGCACATCTTGAAATTAGAGGGGATAATAGTAGAATTAGTTGAAGTTTTTTTTGAGTTAAAAAAAAAAAATATAAATAATTGGCCGATTTAAAATAAGGGTTTTTTTTTAAAAAAAAAAACTGAAATATTTCATATATCAGGGCTTCTGAAATAATTTTTGTATTTTTTTCTGAAAACTACATTAAAAATCAAAATTTTTATAGCCTTGCGGGGTTCCGAAATTCAATTTAAAAAAGTTATAGTTATTTGAAAAAAAAAGAGCAATTTTTACTTTCTCGTACCCTATATGACCCAGTTATGCAAAAATGGTGTGTCAAAGACCAAAACATCGAGTTTTGAGAAAAATCAACAATAAAGTTTTTTGTTTACATTGGATTATATATAATTTTTCTTGTTAATTGTGCTAGTAACATTAAATATAAAATTTTTTAAGTATTACATATATTTCATAAAAAATACTATTAATTAAAGCATTTGAAACAATATTCCGTGCTTAACTCATTTTTGAATTTTTTGGTCTTTGACACACCATTTGTATAACAGGGTCCATATATGAAAATATATAGAGAGAGAAAGTATTGTGGGATCATGTCAAAAAATTCGATGTCCAGATTTCAGATGGATATACATGTTTTGAGGTCCCCTGAGTCCAAAAAAAGTGGGTCCCGAAAATTGGTCTGTGTGTGTGTGTGTGTGTGTGTGTGTGTGTGTGTGTGTGTGTGTGGACAGATTTTTAGCATGAAGGAGTTGAGCTAGCGAGATTGAAATTTTATATTTAACTTAGGTACCTTTGAAAGAATCTCAAAATAAGCTTTTGAACAAAATTGGCCAAAAAGTACTAGTACTTTACTGATTTTTTTATTTCTGTCTTTAATTGTTCCGAGAAATGACATCTCTCTCTCTCTCTCTCTCTCTCTCTCTCTCTCTCTCTATCTCTCTCACTTGCAAAACATTATCGCCTGTCTCTCCCGCCTTCTCTCATAGGCCTAATGTTAACTCCCCATAGGGATTTGTATGTTAATTTCGGATTCAAAAGGGGGTCCCCTTTGGAACTTTTTTAGGCATTTAAAAATTTTTTTTCCAATTCTTAAGAAATTTTGTATTTATTTACGATTCTATATTGTGTATAAAATGTCCAAATATGAGATTAAAATTTTGAAAATAAATCCATCAGTTTATTTGAAGCAGTCAACATTTAAAAATGCAAGTTTGAAACTAAGGTGCTATCGGAAACTAAATATAAGATCTTGACACATATAAAAAATCTGAGTGTGACCAGCACAGTGCGCAACTTTCTCTTTACCGAAGGGTAAGAGAAAGTTGTGTGCTGTGCGCTAGTCACACTACAGATTTTTTTTTCAAAAATCCATAACTTTTTTTAAGGTGGGTAAAAAAAATTCGAAAAACTCTCAAAAATGTCTTTTAAGGGGTAGAAAAAAGATAGGAAATTTTCAGCGAAATCCGCGGGGGTCAGGAAAAAAATTTGTCGATTTGACATGGAATGAATATGATAGAAATAATAAATAAATATAAGTTGAATGTGATCTAAATGTAAGCAATTTTTTGTAAAAAACAGGTCCTGAAGACAAGGGCGGTCCCAGAGGGGGGTCAAGGGGCGCTTGACCCTCCAAAAATTACACAAATGAAAAGAATACAAAAATATTCCTCTGTACATTTCCTATGTGGAGAAATCGTAACTTTAGGAATTAATAACTCAAAAAAGTCATAGGAATTCCGGGACCCGAGTATTTTTCCGACTCTCCATACCTCCTCTATAAGACTGCAAAATTTCGTTTCAAAATTCCAACGGGAAGTTGGTCAAACCGAGCGTGACAGACGGACGGACAGACAGACAGACAGACAGACGGACACACCGCAATTATTATATATAGATAGATTAAGAACATGATGAAATAAACTCTATAAATTCTTGAATTCCAATATTAACTCTTAACAAATTTATTCCCATTCTTATTTCTTCGTTTATTCATTATTTATCCTTCGACTATACATTTTGATTTATTTCGTGCGATTATTACTTTTTAAATATTAATCTACTCGTACAGTAGCCATAAATAATCAATAATAATTTGTTAAAAACATCACAATTTGTCTTAAATCCTATTTAATAAATGATTTGTGTTTTTATTCAATTATTTTAGATTTATTTATCAATATTCAAGTGAATAAATAATTTCTCGCTAAGTTTATTATTATATAATAATAACTTATAAATATTGTTAATTATTATTTCATTTTATGAATATAAATAAATAAATAAATAATGGGTAATTAACAATTAGAAGATGGGTAGGGGGGGGGGGGGGGTAATGATGATGGATAATAATAATTCTCTCTCTCTCTCTCTCTCTCTTTAGGACTATAATTTTGATTTATACACTAAATTTTCATGATGGAATATAAATAATTTGTTTTTTATTAACAATCTACTGTAGTTGCCAAAAAAAGGTATTATGCTCGTATAACAGCACTTCCTTTTGTTTAAAAATGAAAATTCATTATTTTAAGATAAATAAATTTTCAGTCATTTCGTTTTTATATTTTTATCGGACTAGGGATGGAAGAGGCGATCGAAAAGTCGATTTTTGATTTTGGAATCGACATAATATTTTTCTCGATTCTCGAAATTGATTAATCATTTCTGAAGTCGACTTTTGAAAATTTCTATAACTCGTGCTTAGGAGATACTGAATAAATATTAAATATTATTCAAGGTTTACAGTTTTACTCTCCGACCCTCGTTGTAGGTGGGTTGTTTGTAAACAAGGGCTGATACAAGGGGGGGGGGAAGGGTAAAGGGAGTAATTACCCCCCCCCCTCCCGAGATTTGAAAAAAAAATACTTTTTTTTGAAACAAAATTTATTTTTAATGTAAAATTTTAAAAATTAATACTTAAAAATTTGATTTGTATTTATATTCTGGCAAACAAGTACAGAATGCGCCTTTAAATTACCGAAATTAAGAAAAAAATAGTGTGCTGTGCGACGAGTCACACCAGATTACCCCCCCGAGAAACACCTCTGGATCCGCCCTTGTTTGTAAATTGCAACGATTAATGCAGTAAAACTGCAGTCTTGAAAATAATTAGGGACTGTCTCGTCTACAAAATACAATATTAATATTAAATTTATTTTTTATTTATTTATTTATAATATAAGATTTATAAGGTGTTTAAACAGTGTCAAAAATTTTTGAGAGTTCAGCGCCCCCCCCCCCCCCCCCGCAAAAATTTCTATATACGCCCCCGAAATACTCTTTACTTATTCATTTTATTTTATTACAAAAATGGCTTTTTGTTAGATCCGGAAAAAGTACTGAATAAAAACGCCAACAACAAGTATATTTTATTTTTTACACCCGCACTTATTTAAAAAAAACAGGAACTCCTAATGAGAGGGAGACCGGCATAAAACGAAGCCGCTACCCACATACTCACAATGAGCCAACCCCTGATTGTCATATTTGTTCGACATCGTCTCATATTGCATACAAATTTTGTATCAACCGTTAAAATGAATTTTGAATTCAAAAAACCTTTAATTTCCCATAGACGTCGTCAAATGTCGAATAAAAATAACATTATTAGACAGAAATTAAATTTTCATTAATTATGGCTAAGCGCCATTTAATTTTTTTTTTTTATTTTTAGCTTATATATATTTAGAATATATGAGAAAAGACAGGATATAGGGAAGGGGGTGGAGAGAATAGGGCTTTGGGCTTGAATGCTAAATCGTGCCAGGCTTATAACCGTTATCAATTATTCCCTCGGGATCTTCTCTTTGTCCCTCTCTTGTCCTCCTCCTTGCACATGATGATGACTGATGGCGAAGTGAGAGAGAGAGAGACAAATGTCGTTAAGTGAACAAACACGTCACAGCCATTCTCTAATTGACTTGACCATCACACACATCCAGCCAAGATCCTCTCTATCTATTCACTCATACCCAAGTCAAGATCTCCCTCATTATTATTCATAAGAGTAAATTATTATACGACCCTTGAATAAATAACTTCATCACTCTTTTTATATAGCCTTTGACGGATATTTTAAATAATAAATAGACAACGTTATCTTATTATAGGCCTATATTTCGTTGAAAGAAAAAAATTATTAATTTAATTTGTTTGTACGGCTATACACTGTAAAAAAAAATCTTAATTTTAATGTGTTTTGGAACACTAAATTTACAAATTTTCCTTGTAAATGATATGCATTTATCTGCATAATTTACAAATTCATGCGTTTACAACAGAAAAACATTTTAAAATTACAATTTTCTTCGAAAAATACAGTATGTATTGTAATTTTACATACAATGTATAGTAATTTTCGTTAAAAATTGTATTTTTTTCGAAAGCAGTTTAGTTTGGGAATTCTAAAATCAACGGCTTTCGAAAATTACTCTACATTTGTAAATATTTTTGCAAAGACTTACTAAATTTTGTATGTTTTTGTTTATGTAATTTACTTCCTGCACAATTATAAAATCAACTAAATATTTGTACAGTGTACATAAGAGTGATGCTTGAAAATGAAGTGTTTAAAATGTTATGATTCACCTCTCATTCGAATCTCCCACATGTAACATCAGTTAAATTTATTTGAGAAAGAAAACGCTATATTTTCAGCAATTTTTTATTAGTTTACAAGGATGAGGAGTCAAAAAAAATTCAAGACATAGGCAGCCAACGAAAGAATGTTTCGTTGTCCTATGAGCGCTCCAGTTCATGCGAATGTGTGTCGCTGAAATTGTAATTTTCATTTATTCTCGCCTCCGGCTCTGAAGATGGCCTAGACCAGTGGCCGAAACGTCAGCCTGGAACGGCAATAATAAAAGAAATAATTTTGGCTGCCTATGTCTTGAATTTTTTTTTGACTCCTCAATATTACTCCAGCCACAAAGACATACCACAAGGCAATAATTTAAATATTTCGGAGACCTATCGGCACTCCTTCTTCAGTGGATTCGTGGCGATAGGTCTCCGAAATATTTGGAATTATTTATTGCCTTGTAAACTAATAAAAAAATTGCTGAAAATTTAGCGTTTTCTTTTCTCAAATAAACCAACTTCAGCAACACCACTTAAGGAGAATCAATTAAATTTTTCTTAATTTTTAATAAAAATTACTTTAATCTTCATGAAGACTGTTAAATGGACCACTAAGAATCCACACATCAACTGGGACATTTGGATGTCGCAAAACGTTAATGCAACCTCCAGATGCCCGCTTTAATATGTGGGAAATGTCAGAGTTGGTTCTCGCTATCTCATCTTGCCCTTTTTCCGTTTCTAAATAAATTTCCCTTCTTTTTAGCACGCTAAAATGAAATATCGTGAATAACGGAAATTCAATAACACTTTGTATAATATATCGTGTGCAATAATAGAGATATTGATTTAAATATTAGAACTAGTTGAAAGATTCCCTCAGGGCTTCTCTCAATTATAATTGAGTAGTTAGTTGACTAAAGTTTAAATCCAAATTAAATTAAACTCTCTATCTCCCTCAATTTCTAACTAACTTATAAAAATGAAGAGAAAAAATATATAATACAATAGAACTCTACACTAGTCAAAGGACATTTTAGTAGCTTAATTTCTTTTCCTTTGGGTATTTAAGAGTAGAGTTGCCACCTCTTGGTGGGAAGTGGGAAAGACGCATATAGAGAATAGGCGAAGAAAGCAAAGCAGTCTTAGCTTGAGTAACTCTTGGTTGACATCCATACACCCACAAATGGAAACTGGGAGATCTTGCACTCGAGCATTAGACACTTTCCGATGAGCAAGAGGTCTGGAATTTTGTATTCTCTGTAATTTCAAATGAGAGCACCACATATTAACATTAGACTAAAATAGACCAAACTAATCTGGGTACTTTATTTGAGTCCTTGCGCGAATTAGCCAATTTTCAAAAGACTCTTTTGATGAGTTTCCCTATTTTTAATGTCTTTAATTAAAAACACGAAAAACGTTTAAAATAAAAATATAGGCTATTAATAAAAAACAAAACAAAAAATACTTTTATACTAAACGAGCAATGTACAGTACGTTTGTTTGTAAGAACATAAGATCTTGAAAATGGCTTCAATTTCAATTATGTACTATTTTCGGTCCTCTTCTTCTTCTTTCTTAGTAAGATTTAAACTTTCAACCGTTGGTTCTCGTTGAAACATTTTGTAAATTAAAATTAAATATACAAATTAAACACTAGTTATTTGTTTCAAAGGTTTTATTAATTAAAAATTAACACTTGATACATGTATGTATTAGAATGTAATCACTTCTGATGATGACAAGAAATTGTCGAAATACGTATCAAGTGTTAATTTTTAATTAATAAAACCTTTGAAACAAATAACCTAGTGTTTAATTTGTATATTTAATTTTAATTTTCTTTCTTAGCCTTATTTCCGCAGTGCAGGGTCGGCAGAATGGTTTTTTTTTCAGACAGGAAGAAATAGAACAGGCCGGCCCATCGCACGGTCTGACGCCTGTTGAAAATATAGAAGGAAGAGACAGACATGTAAAGAACAGAAGGACTGCCAGTCCCAGCTTGGGTAGCTCGTGGTTGCCATCCACGTACCCACAAGATGTGGGCCCCTGAGCATAAAATATATACTATTTTCGGTACCAATATGAAATTGCGCTAGGTCTCATCTTTGGGAAAATTCTGGTAATAGTACTTTACTAGTTTTTTTTTTCACTTTTCTCGGAATTTTCTTTAAAGATTTCATTCAAATTTTAAATAACTTGTTTCTTATTTGTGATATACAAAACAAACTACAATTTATTTTGTATTTGGAAAGGTTCGAATATTAGTACTTTACTGATGTATTTTTTTAGTTTTTTCCACTTTTCTCGGAATTCGCTTTAATGATTTCTTTCCAATTTTAAATAGGCTATATACTAAATTTATGCCCGGTAGCAATATAAAATTGCACTGATGTATTTTTTTTTTGTTTTTCGCAATTTTATAAAAAAAAAAAAAAAAAAAAAAAATAGAGCTCGGTCATCACGGAACTTTAAAATGAACTAACAAGAGAGAAAAAATTACATTTTTACTTTCTCTTACCCTATATGGACCCTGTTATGCATTAGTGTGTCAGGAGTCAAAAAATTCAAAATTGGTTAAGCACGGAATATTGTTTCAAATGCTATAATTAATAGTATTTTTTATGAAATATTCCCAAAAAAATTTATATTTAATGTTACTTGCACAATTGACAAAAAAAATTATATAGATCTATAATCCAATGAAAACAAAAAACTTTAATGTTAATTTTCTCAAAACTAGGTAGATGGCACTTGACACACAATGAACAGGGTCCATATATCAAATATATAGAGAGAAAATATTCCGATCAAGTCAAAAATTCGATGTCGAGATTTTTGTTGTAAAAATTGTTAAATATTTATGATTTATAATAAAATAAAAGCGTTGGGCGCAGAACAAGTTTACTCATACACTATTTAAATAATTTCAATAAGCCCCTTTTAAACTTAAGCTTATAATTTTTTATTTTAATCAAATTCCTGATCTCTCTGCCGTAAGTTAAAAATAAAAAGGGCCTAAAATTAGTGGAAAGTTATCTTAATTATAGGAAGTGGCTCCAAATTATGCACTAATTTTTGGTTAATTTTGCCATTTATTATTTCACATCTTTTTCGCAGTTTTTGAGAAAACGAAGCGGACGCACTTTCAAAACAGAATAACTGCAAAGGCAAAAAAAAAAAAATGGTGGAAAAAAAAGAAAATTCACACCTATAAACTTAATTAAGGGTGGATTTAGATAATCCTCTCTCCCTTAAGAGCTCATCAAAATTATATAATCCTAAAGTTAACCCGAATTATTAATAATGATGACCAAATTAGCTCTTATAATAACATGGCTGTTAAGATGAATTTATTATATAGAAGGGGGAGGGGGCATGCAAGTAACGCATCTTCTTGATTTATATTATATAATATATTATTTTTCATAATAAAATTCTGCTCTAATAATAATAATGGAAGCTCTTAACTCTATACGTAATAATGTATTATTTATCACCCATCGTATTTTTTTCTAATATCGTTAAAAAAAATGAGAAATTTTTTTTTTAGTTTAGTTAATAAATCTATAAACATCTATTAATTTTGTCGTTATCACGCTTTTATGTAGTTCAATTTACATCAAATTATCTTGTAGGAGTAAATGGATTTTTGCCGTAAATGAAAGGAGCATCAAAAATCTGAATAAAATTTTGGAGTAGTATCAATCATAATATGATATTATTTCATAAGCCATTATTGTAACAGAAAGTTATAATTTTTTTTTTTAATGACTTATTAAAAAATTATGAAAATTAATTTTTTTTTGGTAATCAAGCAAATACAGAAAAACAAACTATTACAATAATTTTGAAAAATGAATTTTTATTTTTCTCTCTTTATTCTCGGCCTTCTGGTGTTAGCCATTCGGCCCCATCTTGCACAGGCGTAGCCAGG